>JAOUZG010016704.1:3289470-3325645 GCA_026289955.1 Argiope argentata | reverse complement strand
ACACACACACACACACACACACACACACACACACACACACACACACAAATTTCCAAAGTTTTATCTTAATTCAGCCCATATTAATTCCATGCTAAAATATTCTCTTATTTCCTGATCCCATTCCAATGTTTCTATTTAATTAATACGAGAAGTTGTAAAAAGATGAAATCAGCAGTTTTCATGCTTCGAATGAAGGGATAAAAAATTCCTAACTTAAACTAATTTTTCTAAAAGATACCTAAATCCCCCCATGAGTAAAGAAACCCCTGTCAAATTCTCACAGTATAAAATCAAGGTGTTAAATTGTTCATGAACTTTTCCCTTTTCGCTCTCGTATCGTTCTGTGTTGTTATACTCGTCACTTCTGCTTGCATATAAACCATGTTTCCTGGGATGGAATAAAACGGTTAAAAATTCAAAGTGTCTTCTCTGTCTTCGACTTGATCAATATTTTTAAGTGAAGGGATAAAAAATTTACCAAACTAAGGGAATTCTTTTAAAATATACCTGTAGTTCCCTTATCTAAATCAACACGAGTAAAGGAATCCTTATCAGAATCTCATGGTATATTATCATAGGGGAAAATATTTCTGTCACAATTTCTCTTTTCGCCTCTTGAGTTGTGATGTAGATTGACGCATCTCGTCGCTTCTTGTTTGTACATAAGTTATGCCCCCCGTAATGGAATAAAGCAAGTACAAAAATTCGAGGAGTCTCCTATCTCTTTGGGCACAAAAATGTGTGATTTTACACATATTTACATAAATCATATACAAAGATAAAATATTATAACCGTCAGAAAATTTGACTTACAAATTTTGACGAATTTCCACGTTTTAGGCCTCCATGGATCGGGGAAAAAAATTAGGGAAATTAATAAATAACCCGAAAAATAATTCAAACTTCTTCTCTAACTCAAATAACTCAAACTATAATAAATAACTCAAAATAACCATGAAAAATAATAGGAGATTGAGTGAAAATTCGTATCGAGACTTTCGACCAAAACTGTAGATTTCTGTAAAATGTCATGAATTTTCAATCAAAGTAAATCCAAGACACACTGTCTGATTTTAATGATGAAGGTGTGTTGACTCTGATGTTATTATCGCTAAAGTACTTACTATGAGGTCAAATTAAATTTTTGTAGTCGGAAAAAAAATTCGATGCCTAATTATTTACTCAACATTATAGTCTCTTGTCGAATGCCTCGAAAAATAAATATTACAATTGTTTTAAATTGAATGTTTCCAAAAAATTAAACTATATGTTCTTATCACTCTGTAAGTAATTTAAACAACCAAAATTAAAATAAATAAGTAAAGCGATGGAAAGCAATTTTACATTTAAATACAAAAGACAAATTTTAACAATTTTACATTTAAAGACAATTTTTAATGAGTGTATACTATTTTGTTAGATTACCTTGATTAAATTGCAATACACTATTTTTTTTTGTTGTTGGTGTAAAAACGTTGGCTGTTATTAAACTTCTAGTCTGTTTTTAATGAGATAACACGATAAGCTATTATATAATGTATCAAAAGTCCTCGCTATTTTTTTAAAAATTAATTAATAGGTATAAAAAAATTGCGAACTACATCACATTTCTTTTCATGCTATACATTTTTCTCCATATAAAATAACATTAGTTTCGAATTCTTTACATAGACGGCGATGTACCTTATAACCAGCATTAAAACTCATGCCAAGTGGATATAAAGTGCTTATTTCGTCGAAAGAGTTACGAAACAATTACCCTAATCAATCAACCAATATATTAAAATGTAAAAACATTTTGCAAAACGGACCATGTCTAAAAAATACTCCACTTTAAATTCCTTATCCGCTAGCAATGATTATGATAGAAAAAGTAAAATTCGTGCAATTTCTGATTATTAACCTGAAAATCCTCAAAATATAATAAGTAAATAAAGATGTAAACAATTTTTTTTTATCTGGTAGCTTTATACCCCTTCCTTCTTCCGGCTTCTGTTCAAATTATAAATCGAACTGTTTGAGGAGGGGGATTTCACCCCATTAGGAGAATTTTAATACAACTTCTATACCAAACAATCGATTTTGTATTTAATTTTAAAATGAAATGGGAAAAAAATTGGTACATCCTACTTTTTTTACAGACTCTAACAGTAAACAAATAATCAAAGGATTATGGAATTCCAGGACAAATAGCGAGAAAAAAGGAGGGTTGTTGAGGTCCGCAAACAACCTCACAGGAACGAGATGAACAGATTCGAAACATATACTTTTAAACGTATGCCCTTTTAAACATATTTTCTTTTGTGAGTAATACTATCGTTAGGAAGTTGCCTGCAATGCAAGAACCCACACAAGGAAAAGAATTATATGACATTTAAAGCCAAAAAGAGACAGATTACATTCGCTCAAGTGTGGAAAATGATAACCACATATGCTAATATGTTGCGCGACAAAACATCGCCAAAAGTGCGTGCATCCATTAGAATACATTAGGGAGAGAGTAACATGAAAAGGAAGGGAAAGGTAATTAGGTAAGGTAAGAAGATACGCAACACGAGAAGGAAAGTAACAAACAGATAAAAATAATCATTCATTGAATTACCTATTGTACGTCACGTGCATACTGGGGATGGAGCTCTTTCCTTGCACCATTGTTAGCTTCGCAGATGTGGAGGTCCGATGGCCTGAAAATGCATAACAATAAGTATTTCGATTTCGAAACATGAAAACATGATATAAAACGCCAAGCACACATTTGATAACTTAGTTAAAAGGTCCTCGGAAAAGGAAGAAAGAAAGTAAGTAAATGAAAATTAAAAACTGCGTTAGTAACATTTATCTTTTACGGAAAGTAATTACAAAGATAGAACCAATTTATTTTTAACAATGTTGTGAGATTTATCGCGTGGTATTTAAGTTATCTAACATATTTAAATAATGAATTTTAAAAATGTAGTATGGAATATTGAATTTGAGGATAAAGTTATCGATGCTTTTTCTGCTTTGTTTTAATAATGTGGCATAACAAATGCGGATATTTTCTTTTCTACTTTTTCACCCGCGTTCTCAATACAGCACGTTAAGTATAACATAGCGAAGGAAATTTAGGACTTGTGATTCTAGTTGACGAGGTAGTTGTCAAAAAGAAACGTAAAGATATTCTGTTGTAGTTGTTTCTAATGGCACCTACCACGCACATGCTCGCTGAAGCATCAGTGATTTTAAGCCAAAATGAGTGTCTCTCGTTTTGAAGTAGCGCCAACTAGGGCCAAGAACACGACTTAGCTACTCATTCGTCACACATTCGCTAGCACAGCCCCCTTTTTTACAGGGAGCACACTCATACAATATTCAATTTTATGGAGGAAATGGCATGCTATGCGTCTGCCCAAAAACAACAAATCAAATAATGTGCGAATCAGCACCGTTCCCGCGCTACTGCGCACGCGTAATGATGAAATGTACAGCAAGATTTGTGAAAGAAGAGATGCTATCGATAATTCAGAATCAACAGTTTGGTTTTCACTAATTTGAGCTAGAGTAATCTGACTTTCTTCTAGAAAAAAGTGTCTTAGGTTCAACGAAAGTAACTTAATAATTAAAAAAAAAGATAAATGAAATCTACGATCGCAAATTTCAAGTTATCATGTGAGAACATTTTTATTTTTTAAGTCATTATTTGTCCAAATGAATTTAAGTCATTAAGTAGATTAAACCGGTTTGAAAAAGCAATACTGGCAAAAGCAAGTAAACTTTTTATAAAAACATTTCAAAGAAGACATTAATAATAATAATAAAGAAGACATTCATGATAATAATAATCCAATACTGGTAGAAGCATGTAAAAAATATTTGCAATTAAAAGAAGTTGATAAATATCGCCATTCATGCTTTATTCACTGTCTATGCGATTTAAAGCTTCAATTATTCAAAAAATCCTAAAGAAAACAACATTATGTTCTCAAGTGATAATAAAATTTGTCCATTCTCTCACAAAAGTTTTACAATTTTGCAGACAGAAAATTAAAATGAAGTCAATCCAATAATTTTTTTAAATCATACTTGGATTAATTAGTTCATAGGATTAGATGGTCTTTAATACCAGATACGTCAGAAGATGGGTATGAATAGTTTTCACGCTATTGAAAGATTTTCTAGAGAAAATATTTTAAAGTAAGTTAAATTGCATGCTTGGCTTTCAGTTTTATGTCGCAAGAACCAATAGGAATGGTATATTGAGCTCCACAAGTTTATCTCGAATTCAAAGCCCAACAAAAACTGTTTCAATAAAAGTAAAACAAAAATAACTACTTCTAAAACGATGGAAAAACACGAAAAGTCTTAACGAAGCCATGATAGTGAGTTCAAATTAAGGAATAAAAATCTATAGACTTTAAAAAGACAAAAAGATTCTCGTGTGAATTTCTGCCAAACAACAATGGCAAAGTCCCTTCTGTTGCTTTGAAGTAAAACAAACGCTGGGCATCATAAAAAAGTTTGGAATAAAAGTTTAAAAAATAAATTAAGAACGAGAAATAAATTGATAAATATAAAAACATTAAAAATATGGTATTAGAGGAATTTTAAACTAAATAAATATAAAAATAATCAGATGTTGTAATTCCATCTTAACCATACACTTATATGGTCACTTTTTATGCCCAACAGCAGTTAAATAAATTAAATTTTATTAAAAATCAACAACTACTTATTTATATAATTTTTGTTGATAAATTATGCTGTGGTAAAATCAAGAATGCAATTATTTTTATTAACTAAGAATGGGTCACTACGCATCCCAGTGTGAATTGCAGACCCCCCGTTGGATACAATATACGAAATTGTTTCTACCTATTCGACTTTGTGCTACATTTATTGTTTGTTGAAATCCTTATGAGAGTTAGAGGTTACTTATGTCGTAAGTGTCGAATTTTCCATTTTACAAATGGGAGTTTCCTAAAAGTTACGATTTGTTTGTTGACCTAGCTTCTTAAGAAGAAAAAAGATGAAAAATGATACTCTATTTCCAATAAGTACGGTTTAGCACAGTTTTCTCGGTCTGTGGCATTCCGAAAAAAAAAAGTGCAAGTGATGGCAGCTCAAAATCACGTGACCTACGCCACTGCGGGCGGTGGGATGCCGTATGTTTTTTAAATGGCCTGTCAAATTTCGCAAGTCCACTCTCTCTCTCAACGTTTGAAAGAGTAGACGGAATTTAGTCTTCGCTTCTTTTTTTCCCTTAAAAACACATAAAAGAGGAAAAATGAGGTCAGACGATACTTGTTCTCCTGGTCATCACCTTCAAGGTTGACAGGAGATTTTTCCAAAGTGGGAGAGAGCCGCACGACACTTCACCTTGTAGTCGATTTTATGCTCTTTGCATACCAATGCCGAAAGGGAAAAGAGGAGGGGGGGTAGTCAGCTACTTTATATTCTTGAGTTGAAAATTTCTTTTCTTTGAATCTAATGGTCTGCTTTAGAAAAGCAGGTAGAGGATGCTTTGAACCAGTTTGGTCAGGAAATTATAAAACAGAAGTATGTGAAGAGCAGTGGCGGATTTCCAACTAGGCAGAGCTACTAGGGTCGCTAAATTCGAGGGGGAGGATCCACAAATTAGTCGCATAAAAATTATTTTCCTACTTGCCAAATAAGATTTTTAAGAAAATATATCAGTTCTATTAATTATATAACTGCCGGCGCCCTGGCTCAGAGGTAGCGCGTCTTACCCGTGATCTGGGTTTCCCGACATGGTTGTTCTTCTGTGAGCTATCTGTGAGGTGTGTGAATGTGCCCCCTTTTAAAAACGGGCTGTGAAAGTGAGTGTGTGCGTGTATCATCCTCACAATTAGCTAGAAATCAGACTTCTGCCCTCGAATGCTTAGGGGTCCATATTGTCAGAAGCTACTTCACCTCTCTTTCCGTTGTAAAACTGACACGCCGCCATCATTATTATATGTATGATTGGTTTTGTTTCTGTGTATTTATCTGTGTTTAAATAGCTATCTGAATATTATTAAAACAGAACACTTGCTTCGCCAACTATGTCAACGCCGATGGTACTAATCGATCGAATCACACTATTAGAACGTCGGTCATCCCTACTAATAATAAAGCTGAATGTGCATGCGTTGACGGTCTACAGTCAGATCCGTTTGATCTATAGCTACAAAATTTGGCACATACATACCTTAATGAGTCGGAATGTTCATCTTAGAGATATTTTTTGAAGTTTTAATTAAAATATAAGCGTATTTCTGGTGTAGTTGTTTCTTATGGTACTTGAAATGGACTAGCTCGCTGAGGTAGTTAGCGATTTAAGCCTAATCAGAGTATCTTGTTTTGTAGAAGCGCCAACTAGGACCAAATGCACAACTTTTGCTACTCACCCGTCAGATTCGCTTGCACAGCCCCTTTTTACTGGGGAGGGACACATTGACTCACCTCACAGATAGAACACAGAAGAACAACCATGCCCGAACCGAAACGCGCAAATCACGAAGAAGACGCGCTACCTCTGTGCCAAAATGCCGGCTATTTTAGGTGTTTTTCTCAGATAACTTATGAAAATATTAGAAGACAAAAATCAGTTTCATACCGTTTTAAAATTTAAAGAATTCTATTTCTAATGATACCAATTTAAGAGTCATGCGAATTCTGAATTTTTTTTTAAAAAAATTATGTTTTGCTTATTTCCAAAATTAGATTACATTGTTGTTTCGAAGTTGTAATCATTTTCAGTGTTTCATTCACTATTTAATTGTTTGTTGGTTTTCTTTCTAATCTTGAAAGTTAAAGAAAGCCTTTGTTTAATAAAAGTGTATAGGCGGGAGTAAGATAATTTTTTCTGTTCCGTTAAGAATATAAGTGATATTTTAATCTTCACCATTGGCACCATTTGAATTAGCGTACTAGACATGGCATCTATTAACCTTACGGATGCTGAAAACTCTATGTTCTTTATTACAAACACACTTATTGACACTAAACAGTAAATTTTGAATGCATGAAGAGTAAAAAACTATTTAGTATTTTTTTTTCTTTATTGACGTCATTTTAATAACAATTGAACGTAAAATCACTATTTCCACATTAGTTCCGATATGTGTAGGACTAAAAATATTTATGTAAAAATCACTATTTCTGCATTAGTTTCGCAGTGTTAAAAAATGATGTTGATACTTATGGCACTTGCCTATGGAGAAGCCCACCGCTGATACAGCAGCAGATTTAAGCCGAAAGAAACGTCTCTCGTTTTTATAGTAGCGCCAACTAGGGCCAAGAGTGCGACTTAGCTACACGCTCACCACATTTGCTTGCACAGCCCCTTCTTACAGGGGGCACAGTCACACATCTCACAGAGAGCACACAGAAGAACAACCACGCCCGAACCCGGGTCTCCCAGAGGAAGAGGAAGATGCGCTACCTATGAGCCAGAATGCCGGTAAAAAATGACGCGAAATCACTATTTCTGTATTAGTTCCGTTATGCGTTGGACAAAAAAAAATATATATGTAAAATTACTATTTCTGCATTAGTTCCGTTACACGTTGGACAAAAAAATAGTATGTAAAATCACTATTTCTGGATTAATTTCGCTATGCGTAGGACTAAAAATATTAATGTAAAATCACTATTTCTGAACTAATTTCGTTAAGTGTTGATCTAAAAATACCTATGCAAAATCACTATTTCTTCATTAGTTTTGTATGTGCTGGACTGAAAAAATCGTATAAAATTATTATTTTTGCATTAATTTCACTATGCATTGGACTAAAAAAAAATTTCATGTAAAATCCCTATTTCTGCATTAGTTTCGCTATGCGTTGGACTAAAAAACTTTTTTTAATGTAAAATCATTATTTCTGAATTAATTTCGCTATATGTTGATCTAAAAACATCTATGAAAAATCAATATTTCAATTTCATTTGTTTCGTTATGTGTTGGAATAAAAATATCGTGTAAAATCACTTTTTCTGCATTAGTTTCACAATGTAGGACTAAAATAAATTAAGAACACGATTATTTTTATAAAAATTTTACAATGTTTTAATCAAGGATTCTTTTGTTATACTTTTTTTTTAAAATCACTATTTTCATTATGTATTGGACTAATAAGTTATGACTATCCAGTGTATACAAAGCACATTACAAGTAAAAGCACACAAAACGGAGCGTTAATTGCAGACAACACTCTGAATGATCAAATAAATAAATCCTTTAGTTACAATATTTTGAATTAAGATATTTTTAATCAATTTTATCAACTGTTATTAAATGATTAATCAAAAATTTATGCCTCCCACTTTTCGTAAGACACATGGCTTCGTTCCACTTGGAGCCGGTATGATATTTTACAAAATATTATTTTGTAGCTGTATTATTTTATTTTTCTTGAAATGGCCCGCTCTCGATGTTATAACAGAGAATGATTCAACCAGTTCGTCCAGAATGTTACAAAACAAAACGTGATATGGGACGAAGTGAGAGGACATGACAAATACCAAATGCTATTGTCAGTTGAATGTTAACTCTGGATGCTTTTTTTTCTCCTTCTTCTGGCAATGGGTTTCCTATGCCTCGTTCATGCAACAGTTCCACATTTTAATACAGATCAGACAAATACGTGACGAGGAACATGTTCCGAGGACTCATATTTAATACAAAGTAGCTTTGGCGGTATTCCTCGAAAGCGGCTGTTGAACTATAACCGAGTTCCGTCTTTTTGTTTCACAACAACAAAAGAACGAAATACGGAGAGCCATTCATCAAAGGAACTCGTTGAAGATAAAGAAAATCTACACCGTGCTGTCGGTTCGATAAATATTTTATAATGAATAATGTATTTTCAAAAAAATTCATTAAGCCATATGTGAGTGATGAATAATTTTTCACTCACATATGACTTAATGTCTTAATTGAAAATAATGCATTTTCAACAAAATTCATTAACTCATAAGAGAGTGATGAATAGTTTTTCACTCACATATGACTTAATGAATATAACTGAACATTGAAAATAATGAATTTTCTTCAAAATCCATTGTCATATGTGAGTGATGAATAATTTTTAAGCTAAATTTAATGATGGAATTTTTATATTTTTGATCAGTTTATGTCTGGTGATTTGAATCTTGCCTGAAAAAGATAAATCAATCTGCAACTTCGAGATAGTCTTACTATCTTGTGCTATAATGGTATATGTGACACGTGCATAGAATTATTGAAATTTTTGTATTTAAAATTGAAATTAAAGGTAAACACTTTGTCATTTAAAATGCAACAATCATTTGCTAAAGCTCCAATGTTATTGCTGTCCTCGTGTTCCAAGGATAGTTCATATTGAAGTGATAAAAATATGATAAAAAGTCTTTATATTCTTTTGAATTATTGTCTTAAAGATGATGCGTCAGGGCTATGCAGGGTCTCCCGTAACATGTCTATAAATGGAACTAATCCTATTTTGATGATGTTTGGGGTGTCTGTTGGGACACGCATATGTGATTGGGGGTAATCTGGAGTCCGGGACAATGTTTGCATGGAGTATTGGGTCTTTTATTTTCCTGATAGATTTTCATGCCCCAATGAGGATCCGTTCCAAGTCTGGCAATTATATTCTGTAAATAAAGGTTTATTATAAGTCAGAGAAGTTAATCTGTGTCTAGCCACTTATTTGCATCTGCGAATGTGTTAGTGGTCCCTTTTTGGTCAAGGTTTTTGGCTTCTTTGGCTAATAAGTCCACACATTCGTTTCCCTCGATGCTAAAGCCCCAATATATCAAGATAATGACATATTATTATGAAGAAATAATAAATATACCGAATTGGGAGATATCATCTAATTGGGAGATTAAGAAAATCCGAAGCCAAAAATGTTAAACCATAACCAACGGGAGAGGTCTCCCCAACACTTTCTCGCTTATTCTCTAATACAGGGGTTCCCAAACTTTTAGACATTGCGACAACCTTTATAGACTTAGTATTTTGGCGACCCCCCCCCCAATTTTAACACTGTCTAAAGTTTAGACAGAGATTTTGAAAATTTTAAACGCACTCAAGAGTTCGTAGAGTATGTGTATACTTTCTTTTAACTAGTATCATATCATCTCGAAACTTTGATTGAACAGCTCACAGATTACATTCCATTTAAGAATATGAGTGGGATTGTGTGGATAGCCAATCCGTTCCAATGAGCTAAGTGCCCTTCGTCATGATCAACTGATAGAGATTTCAAGTGATGAATCAGCTAAAGTAACTTTTAACATAGCTTATATCAACAAATTCTGGATACGTATTAAAAAAGAATACCCAGAACTGACCACAACAGCATTAAAAACTTTGAAGCCATTTTATACACATTACAACTGTGAACAAGGATTCTCCATAGTGATAAATTTAAAAACAAATTCAAGAAGTCGTTTGGCACGGGAAAATGACACTGTTTTGTGTGTTGCAAAGGGCATTCCAGACATTAAAAAATTGGTTCATTCCAAACAAGCTCATGTATCCAACTAACTAATAGAACACAGAAACCAACTTGTATGTGTATTAAAAGTTTTATGTGTACTCCTTTTTTTAATGAAAGTTACAGAAATAAATTAATTTTCTTTAAACTTTCCTTCCACATCTCGCGACACCACTGGACACATTTCGAGACCCCCTGAGGGTCGCGACCCACCTTTTGATAACCCCTGCTCTAATAAACTTGTCATGCCAAAAAAAGCCTCGCATGACATTGATTTAAAATGGGGTAGATATATTAAATTTTGGCGCGTATTGAATATTTTTACTGAATCAATCTACTACTGGGAATTTTTTTTTTGGGGGGGGGAAACTTTGATAGGTGTTTACGCAATAGATACTAAATCTGTTTTCCGAATTTTATCTATACGATACACAAAATTGAAATTCAATACAAGTTTATGATTTTAGTACAAACAATGAATACTAGACATCACTTATCAATTTAGCTGCATTTCTGATTTCGAGCGAATTTCGCAATGCTTACTATAAATCTTAAATTTTTGTGATAAAAACGGAGCACCAAATTCTAACCACTTTACACTATCCCTTTTGTTTTAATCATCATGTTCATTTAATAATGGATGGTTAGGCATACAGACTTTCCGTTGGAGAATACAACTACATACTTGCGTAAAATTTGATATATACGAATTCAAATAAAGATATTTTGCATAGCAATGCTTAGCTAAATGTTAACATACAGTTATAAAGCTGATATTTTCTTCTTTGATTGATGTTGTGGTTTGTAATGGCACCTGCCATGGACAAGCTCGGTGACTCAGTAAGCGATTTTAAGCCGAGGATGCGTCTCCTGTATTTAAGTAGCGTCAACTAGCTCCAAAAGTACGCCTTAAGCCGCGTTTCTACAACCTGCGGATTTTCAGATGGGCTATGCGTTTCCCCGTTTTACCCACCTTGCGGTTTCTTGGGGTCCTTTGATGCCTGGACACTTTACCGACAATTTGCGGAAAAACTTCGGATGTGTCCCCAGACATCAAAGCGCCTCAAGAAACTGCAAGAAGAGTAAACGGGAGGAACACGTGGCTCGTCTGAAGATTCGACGGGTCGTGTGAACGCCGCTTTAGCTACTCACCCATCACATTCGCTTGGACAGTTCCTTTTTACAGAGAAACAAATTGACACATCTCACAGATAGAAGGGATGAAGAACAACCATGCACGCACATGACTCGAACCCAGGAGCCCAGATCACGGGGAAGACGCCCAACCCTGTGCAAGGCCGTCGACCATTCATTGATTGGAATGTACTGATTGGGATCTTTGGAACAAATCTCCTTCATTTTTTCTTACTCAAGTAAATAAAAACAGTTATTTTATTTATTTGAGATGCGATATAAACTTAACTAATGATAGCGGAATTGAAATACTGAAATCTAGTTAGCTAAAAGCTATTATGAGAGCAAATCAGTCTTTGCGCCTATTTTTTAAAGCCAAGATATGGGTGTGAATACAAAGCGAACATATACATTCCCAGCAGTGAACGTTCCTTGAACCGTACCAGCCGTATCTGCCTTTTGATCATTTAAGATGGAAGTTGTTCTTCAGACTTCCGCAGCTTATGAACAGCAAAGTGTTATTCGTTTTCTATGGAGCAAGGGACAAATGCCCACAGCAATTCACAGGGAAATGCACTCCACGTACGGGGTGCATAGTTTCTAAAAGGTTGTGAAGGCTTGCATGAGAATGAGTGTTCACTGGAAGAATTTGGAACACCCACCTTACAGTCCAAACCTTGCCCCTAGTGATTTACACTTTTTCGGTCCACTGAAGAAGTTTTTGGCAGGACATAGATTCGCATGTGACGAAGAAGCCAAGAACGCGGTCCGACGGTGGCTATACAGGCATATTCTACCACAGGTGGATCTTTAATATAGTGTTGCGATGGGACAAATGCCTGAACCGGTGTGGTGACTATGTGGAGAAATAATGCAAGGAACGTATATTTGTAAATATCTGTATATACCTGTTGTTGGCGAATAAAAAATAAGCGTTAAGACTTTTTGATTTGCCCTCGTACATGAAATATAAGACAAAGACTGATATTATTTATATATTTATTTTATTCCTTCAACTTCCTAAATGCAGTAGACTGATATACATCAACATTATTTATAGCCACGCAATTCCAAAACAAAGTTTCGACTTCCCCGGAGCTTACGATGTAACAGTAGCCGCGTATGACAAAAACAAATAGTTTTCGCGCATGCCTTATCTGTCAGAGCGCTGTCCATTGAAGCAGTCGCATTCCAGGGCGTTAAGAAAGCGAAAGTGAAATCGGAGCCGTGACAGCGTGAAAGATGTCACACACTGCGTATAAAAGCAAGAGAAAAAAGACCCGCCACCCAACAGCGGTTAAGACAAACGCCCTCGGCTACGAAATCGGCCCGACAACAAGGTCAGCATTTGGTGAGGATGGCAGAAAAGATGAGAAGCAAAAAAAGAAAGAAAAAGGAGAAACTGACCTCAATTTCCCATTCTGGCTTTTGTTATACATGTATGACTCGATTCTTCGCTTTCCATTAACGCTTAAAAACTTTTAACGGCTTGTTAAATAAGAAATATGTTCGAGAAGTCGAAGTGCTCTTTTTAAGAAAGATAAACATGTGACAACCTTGTGCTTATTGGGAATTAGTAGAAAAAATATAACCCTATTTAGTTTCGAATGTGAATGTAGATTACTTTTAATGAAGACAACAGCATGATTTTAAGAAAACCGATTGATGTGTCACTCAGCACAATTTCTAAGCTCAATATTTTTTCGATTTTAAGTTTGTAAATTTAGTTGAGTTATATTAACGCCCCGTTGCAAAGCAACACTAGGTTTATTTTGGGACTGATCTCGAAATTTTGAACCACGGTCACACGACGAGGACTGACACCTGAGCTGATGCATTTAAACTTAAACACTGTTAATTAATCGATTTTTCCGATTCATTTTGAAATACTTTCGAATTAAAATAATACAGAATAGAGAAAATTAGAAATTTCTAATCTGTATTGCGTACCCAACCTATGTAGAAAAATCACGCATTTTGCGTCGCCACAGTTGACGTTGAAAATTGAATGCTAGTATAATTTTTGATCAATTATTTATAGTGACTCTAATCAGGGCCTGACTAAAGCAGGGGCATACGGAGCAGTTGCCCCGGGCCCCAAAATCGATTTTTTTTTAAATTTTACGTTTCCTTCTTTACTGAATGTTCTTTATTACTAAATTAGTGAAGCAGAGAGGGCCCCAAAGAAGTTTTTGCCCCGGGCCCCAACTCGGCTAAGTCAGGCCCTGACTCTAATCGTCAACCGGGATAGTCTGATTGGGTATGGCGTTGGATTCCCATCACTTGGGCCGCGAGTTCGAACACCATGTATAGAAAGGAGAATGGAAAGTTGCCATGAAATTGGTTTTCTATTTTACCGCTTAATATTGTGTTTCTGTCATATTTCTATAAATATTTATAGAAATATTTATAGTAGTAGAGAATAACTGAAGTAAAAAATTTCTTTCTTAATCTATGTAGGAATTGATTTTTAAAAAATTGTTTTTCATATT
Organism: Argiope argentata; assembly: GCA_026289955.1. Taxonomy (NCBI): domain Eukaryota; kingdom Metazoa; phylum Arthropoda; class Arachnida; order Araneae; family Araneidae; genus Argiope; species Argiope argentata. Next base: position 3,311,556 of record JAOUZG010016704.1, on the reverse strand, counting down.
ACGTGTTTTTGTAACAACACAAAGTAACAAATATAGAAATGGGCTCTACTACATTTTGGACATCACCAAAAAATTTGATAAAAGAAAATATATATATATGCTGTAAAATATATAAAACTCTGAATGATATTTAAAATTATAGAAGAATCCAATATTAAAAAGAATATTACAAATCAAACACAAAGTGGAGATACGAAGTTACTAAATAAGACTCAGAGCCAACAACAAATTGTTCGAATGCTAACTTCAACAATTCAAAACATTTGCTGTTCGAAATGACACAAATTTCGCTATTTTTTTATTAAAAGAATCAACAGTTTAAGGAAGATTTTGTTCAACTGCTCACTAAAGATCATTTCATTTTCCTCAAATATCTCTATTCCCAGATACATTTTCATAACCTTTATGACAGGACAATAAATATTCTAGAACAAACGCTGGAACTCGAGTCCTATTGGAAACACTGCTTAATTTTTTAAATATTTCGGATCTTTCATTTTTATTACCAAATTCGACACTAACACCGAAAGCAATGATTCAGAATCCGTTAAACCACATTCCGATGGCCAGCTGCCTTTACAGATATGGTCGAAAATCTGCCAACTGACCTACTGTTAGACCAACCTCAACCTGTGGATGGTGATTGGGAGCTTCTCGAAGTTTTTTCGTAAAATGAACAGACATCAAAGTTTACCAGAAAATATGAGAAGGGAAAGAGGGCAAAATGTGCCTGACGAAGTCAGAAGGTGGACATGGATGGTCAGTAAAACTGCTTTTATTAACAGGAGACTGACTGCAAGGGGAGCAATAATATGAAATCGTAACATTAGCAACCAAAAAATTTCCTTATTCAAATTACAGCTTAGTTCTAGCTTTGTTTTTCTAACTCAAATGAATAAAATTATTTGAGGGAAATATTATTAGCCGTTTAATATATTGACCACCTAACATACATACATTAACACTAACAATTTTTGTCATTTTTGTAACCCTTTTGAGAGTTAAATTCTTGGCTTGTGAACTTTACTTAACCCACTGACTGCCAGACATATTTAGAGCGTCTTGCCCTGCCCTGGGTGCCAAGGTTTTATTTTGAAGAATACATGAAAGTGTACAAAATATAATTATATTAAGTTACTGATACAATATTGTTACAGCATTTACAGTAATTTTTATTGAGAAAAAGAACTGCGATGTAACTCGTAGCTGGCGTCACTGATAAAAATTCTTGTGCTGGTTGCCACTAACGAGTTATCTCGTAGTGCTCTTTTTTTTTAATAAAAATTGTTGTAAATGCCATTACAATATTGTATCTCTCTCTCTCTCTCTATATATATATATATATATATATATACATATATATATATACTAGCCGCCTTTGGCGACCAGTCGGTTCGCCAGTATTAATGCTCACTAAAATTTTCATGTAATATTTTATGTAGCTGTGTCTCATAACAGGTTTTTCACCAAAATATTTTTAAATTAAACAAATTTTGATAATCATATAATTCATTTATAGTATTATTTTCTTCAGATGTTCTGTTCATTGTACTACTCATCTTTCTCTTTCCATCCGAGCAATGATTGTCCCGGAATTGATATTTTACTTAAATGGTGGAGGGAAAGGTCAAAAATTCTACGTTTTTATAGAATAAGGAGATTCTAATTTTCATAAATGTAAACACACTAAACAAATAAAGACACAATTGGTTTTCAAGAGATGCGAAAGTTTAAAAACAGCTTGGAAAATGCCGCGCACAAAGGAAATAATGGTGACACATACACACCCTTAATTTCTTTTCTTTTTTTCTCTCCTTTTTTTTAATTCACTACTTTTCTTTTTACAAACCTTTTTTTCGCTTTGTTTTTTTTTTTCTTCCCTGCCCAGACTTTATTTCGAGCAGGCATAGATTAAATATTCATACAGACTAATAATAAAAGCAATTTCTTTCTTTCTTTTTAAACATCCTATTTTCTTTCTTTTTAAACATCCCGTTATCTATTTCTTTCTTTTTTAAACATCCCGTTATCTATGAATGAAAACCAACTGACTTCGCGTATTTCTTTCTAAACAATTCGTAATTTATTACTTCCTGCTATCTAACTCAGTTGGTGTGGGGGAAGGAAATGAAGATTTTTGGCGGGAAAGTAAGAAAAATGTCATTTTAACTATTTTCCACGCAGTTTTTTAATTTTTTCTCTCCATAAGAACCATCCTCGTGCCTTAACGAAAATATTTTTAAAAAATTAGCCGAATCGGTCGAGCCGCTCTCCAGTTTTGCGATTAGCAACGCATTTCGAGTTGCATTTTTATTAATATAGATATTATATATATATATATATATATATATATATATATATATATATATATATATATATTCTGTACAAAGGGGAAAAAACGTAAGGAAACTTGGTATTTTTGCCCACAGTGCCCCGAGAAAGCCAGCACTTTGCGTTGATCCTTGTTTAAGAGTTTATCATATTCAGCAACAATAATAAAAATATTTTTAAATTTTTGTAATACATTCATATATATAGATACAATTATTATAATCTAATCGTCTAAGTTATAATTTTTACAATAAAAATTGAAAATTAATACGCTTTTTTACTCCATATAAATTTTTCATTCGCCCTTTTAAAATATTTTTTAACTAAAATGGCCATTTGTAATTAATCTAAAATTGCAGCACGCACTACGAGACGTCTCGTAGCTGGCAGTTTTGATACACACGCTTAATACAAGATACCTCGTAGCTGGCAGTTTTGATACACACGCTTAATACGAGATGTCTCGTAGCTGACAGTTTTGATACACACGCTTAATACGAGATATCTCGTAACTGGCAGTCAATGGGTTAGAAACTTAGTTAGAATATGACATAGAATTCAGAAAATTATTTTTTTTAAAAGTCTATTTGAGAATTTAAAGGACAATTAAGATTTTTAAGGCACTCCTGTCGGATTTTTCATCGACTTGTCTGCGGTTCCCCACAGTCCAGATCAGAAACACCTCTTGAAGAAATGACATCTTCTTCAGATTCAGACATTAAGGGTGGAGGTTGGGAGGGTATTACCCCCCACCCCCCTACAACTCAGCATAAGACGATGACCAAGCAGCGACGCGAAATAACGGGTCGTCAAACCTATTCGTCATGCGCGTAATTGAAGCTAATAAGACGGACATGCTTCGCTTGTCCGGGCAGCACCCATAAATGGGTCCATCCCAGCAGCCACACTTCGCAAGGAGAAAAAAAAAGAAACCGCTGATGCACTTCCATCGTCCCTTTTCACGATTTAATAACAGTTTTGATGTACCACACCCTAATAAATTCACCTCGGCGGATGTTATCAGCAAAGGGGGGAGTCTGACGTGTGTCTGTCATTTTATCTGAACAGCGCCCTGGAATGATGGGTGAGATAAAACGAGATTTTAAAGAGTTTGTTGATATATGAAATTTAGGTATTTTTTTTCTTTCTTTTATGCGAAGTACCCAGAAAGAGTTGTAATCTTCAAAAAATTCGAACTTGATGACGGTGTCTCTCGTTTTAGTCATCTTTGAGTTCGATAACACATTTTTGAAAAATATGTCTGTCTCTCTGTGACAAAGATAATTCAAAAAATGTTCCGAGTTGGAGCTGAAATTTGGTATATAGTCTTTACATTAAATTTGAAAACCTCAATCAAATTGTAGGCAAAATCTATTAAAAGGGAATCTGTTTGACTGGCTGTTCGAATATAACATGATAGCTGCAAAACGAAGAAACATATAGATAAAATTTGGTACACAATCTTAATATCTGTAGTGTAAATATAAATCAAATTTTGAGCCACATGTAATAAACGATTTACTGTCTATTGGCCAGTATTTTTATTGACGGGGTTACCGTACCTCATAACTTTCGAATAAAAACTATTTCGCAAAACCGATTACGCATTCGTAAATTACAACTCAAAGAATTTTATTAAGGATATTAAAGTGCACAAAAAGCTTATTAAAATCGTATATTAAAGCCTGCACAATTTGCACTTTGAAGACATTCAGCTGAAGGCGGTTATGGAGAACGTTCCACATTGTCGTATGCTGCACATACAACCGCACAGCTGATTGTCTCGTTGATTTTCGTGTACAGCGAGTAAACGTTTCTTGAATGCGATCATCATTTTCCCGCTAAGTGCTCGGTCTTCCCTCTCCCTTTCGATGTAGAACGCTACCAGTTTCCTGAAATTGTGTTAACCAGCATCTAATAGAATTATCCGAAGGAAGATCTTTCTTGCACGTGGTCCTGAAAGTGACGTTGGGTAATTATGATTTCAGTTTTGAAAAACCATAATACAAATATCGCTTTTTTCTTGCACGGTTGCCATTTTTATTTATGACGTCATAATTACCCAGACTGCAAATGCGCTAAGATTGCATTGTTGTCATGTAAAACTCTTTGAGTTGCCTTTCACGAATACGTAATCGGTTTTTGCGTAATATTTTTTATTCGAAAGTTATGAGGTATGAAAACCCGGACAATAATTAATGAACATCCTGTATATATATACATTGTAATCTGATTTTGTGACTCCATGTATAGTTTTGCGTAATCGTTTGGAAGAACGAACGCATCTAAAACCCAAATTCGATTTTGGAATAATTATAATCTCATACTAGGGTTTAATCTCCCAAATTTAGCATATGATTGCAATGTCTGCAATGTAAATCCACAATCTTAATCAAGTTCACTTTCTAATTGACTGCCAGTTGGTCTGTTGATTCGGATGCATGGAAACGCATTTACTCAAAAAGACAAACATTTAAAGATATGAAATTTAATTAATAATTTTTGCGTGTTATTATAATTTTAGTTTCAATCGGTTGGAGAGAAAAAGAAATCCAAAAGTTATACTTTGGTTTTCTTTATTCCACAACATGAAGCACAAAACACTTTTTCGTAAGTTTTTGAAAAGAAAGTCCTGAACGTTTGTAGCAATCACAACCAAGCCCAAGGTCCCCAATTACTATTTAGGAGAAATCAGGGACGACATTTTAATTATAGAGTAGCTCCGTTTAGTTCCGTTTTTAAGCAACATTATGGCTATTTTGAGACGGACCTAGTAATTTTGAATCGCGGTCAGATGACGAGGGCAACACCTGAGCTAGCATCCCCATCTCCACACCACGCCAGCGGGAGAACATTTGGCCATGATGGACTCAACTTGCACTAGACTTGCTTACACGATGATATCGCGGCCTCGAACCTGAATCCCTCGTCTTTCGAAGCCAAGACCTTACCACCAGGCCACAACGGCCCGTGCTTACGGAGCGAGAATTTTTCCTACTTTAAATGATTATCAGCAATAATACTTGGCACATTTATATTTTATAATTTCAAATAAATAATTTGCGGAAAAAAGAAAAGGGAAGATATCGGAATTTAAAAAAGTATTCTCTATTACACGAATTTTTGATTATCCAAAATGATTACAGTTGCCACTTTGGATAATCCATGTTCTATTCCTATCAAGTTCTAAACGAAATTTGAAAGTATTTATCAGATATACTGCCTAAGCATATAAAATGAATATGACTGTTTTAATAATTTAAAACACTGAAGTGACAAAAGTCATGGGATGACTGTTAATATCGTGTCGGTCCTCCTTTTTCCAGGCAAAGTGCAACAACTCGACGTGTCATGCAGTCCACAAGTCGTTGGAAGTCCTTTGCAGGAATATTGAGGCATGGTGTCTTTATAGACGTCCATAATTGAGAAAGTGTGGATGGTGCAGGAGTTTGGGCACGAACGGACCTTTCGATGATGTCCCATAAATGCTCGATGGGACTCATATCGGGCAATCTAGGTGGCCAGATCATGCGCTGGAATTGTCCGGAATGTTCTTCAAACCAATCGCGAATAGTTCTGGCCCGGTGACATGGCGCATTGTCATCTATAAAAATCCCATCGTTGTGTGGATACGTGAAGTCCATGAATCTGCAAGAAGCTGAACATAACCATTTCCAATCTATGATCGTTTCAGTTGCACCAGAGGACCGAGTCCATGCCATGTAAAAACAGCCCACACCATTATGCAGCCACCACCAGCTTGAACAGTGCCATGCTGACAGTTTGGTTCCATGGCTTCGTGGGGTCTGCGCCACACACGAACTCTACCATCAGCTCGTAACAACTGAAATCGTGACTCATCTGACCACGCCACGGTTTTCCACTGGTCTAGGGACCAGTCGATATGCTCACGAGCCCAGGAGAGTCGCTGCAGGCGATGTCGTGCTGTCAGTAAAGGCACTCGAGTCGGTCTTCTGCTGTCATAGCCCAAGGAAGACAAATTTCGCCGCACAGTCCGATCGGACTCGTCCCTCGTACGTCCCACAATGATTCCTGCAGTTATTTGACGAAGTGTTGCGTGTCTATTAACATTGACCATTCTACACAGACGTCGACGGTCTCAGTCGTAAAGTGCAGGTGGTCGCCCACTGCGCTGTCCATGATGGGATGGGATGCCTGAAATTCCATACTCTCGGCACTCTCTTGATACTGTGGATCTCGGAATGTTGAATTCATTAACGATATCCGCAATGGAATGACCCATGCGTCTAGCTCCAACTAATATTCCACGTTCAAAGTCTGTTAATTCTCGTCGTGCCGCCATAAAATGAAAGCTATGGAAAACGAACTGCGCATTTATACTTTTTCGCTGCGATACTACTGGCATCTGTATATTTGCATATTGCTATCCCATGACTTTTGTCCCTTCAGTGTAAAGTATTATGATTAATGAAATCACAATAAGAAACTACCGATGGCAATAATATTTCTTTTGAGCAAATTCTAAGCAATAGTTCCACTCACCAGATCTGCACCTGCAGGGGTCATGCTTGTCCAAGTAGTGTTCCAAGGTGTCCCAGCCACCTCCGACTCGCACCATCACGTGACTTCGAAGAATCTGCAAAGAACAAGTGGAAATTATGGGTCCGTATTATTAGATTCTTCCCCCCCCCCCATCTTTTTTTTCTATCCCTCACCATGGCGGATGCGTAACGTTGCGGAAGATGTTACATGGTCACGGCTTGGTGAATGCCGGATCCGATTGTGCAAATAAGTATAATAGAAAATAAGCATTCTGGGAAGGCTTTTAAAAAAACAAGCACGTGGTCGCTGCTCTATATTTGGAACAATCAATTTAATATTCCATATTGAAAAAATAAATATGAATACTAATTGTTCGAAACTCAGATTGAATTCAATGATACGTTTTTGTGTATATGTTTTAAAACAATTTTCTTAAAAATTAAATCAGTACTTTACTACATGGATTAAAATTTTTAAAGCTACCCCTTAACAGGCCGAGATAGATTAATGAATCTAACAACTTCTTCCACCCCCCCCCCAAAAAAAACAAAATTTTAATAAATTTGGGATTTTTAGAACGAATTTAATAAATTAGTTTTTAAGCGAATTTTTATAAATTCATTTGTTGCATTCATTTCATCAACCTAAGTAACAATAATCAAAAATTTAAAACAAATTTAAATCTTAAAAACTTTTAAACAAAACTTTACAAATAATCTTCGTTATCTTAAGCTCGTAAAAAGGGCTTGTTTCGTTCATATATCTATCTATATTTAATATTTTCTTCAGTAAATAGCATTAATAATGATCAAACATAAAAAAACGATAAAAAATTCGTCGTTGACATTAGTGTATAACTTGAGGCACTAAAAAGATGAAAAATGTCGTTACAAAACATATTTAAAAATAATTATAACTAAGAAAAAACTGCACAAAAATAATATTGGCATTAAGGAAAAAGCTTTTTTTTTAAAGATTTAAAGTGGTTTAAAAATAATTTCTGTAAGACAAAATGCTCCGAAGTTAATTAAAAAATGTAAACATTTTTTATTGATATTTAATTAAAAATGTAATTAAAATTTTAAGAAAACTTTATTGTGCACCTATTACCCAAGTATTAATTGCGTGCCTAATTTGGTTATTCAAGATCCACGTTGATTTTAGAGGCTTTTGTGTGACTTTTACATTATATATACCGTATTTTACAATTAATACATCAGTCTATGATTAAATAAAATAATAAAAGATAAACACAGAAAACAACTTATATTATTTTTCATAAAGATTATTTATTTCTAAAAAGTTTTGGTTGAAAAATAGCCAAAAAGTTGAAATTGAAACAAACAAAAAAAAAAAAGAACAATTCAAGATTTTTCAATTTTCTATTTGTGTTTTTAAAAAAAGCCAAAATCCATTCAATAAATGAGGAAAACTAAAGAATAAAAAAAGCGTATAATTTAAAAATGGTGCTTATTTTCATAATTCCGAAAAATTATTTTTTTAAATAAAGTGTATTCGATGGAAAACAATAATAATAATTTTTAAAAAAATTAATAATTATAAAAAATTATTAATGAAGTTTCGATTTCGTCTAAGTAACTTCACTGATCAATTCCAAAATCAAAACCACCTGTTTCACAAAACTTAATTTAATCACTTGCAGATTTTTCCTCTCAAATTTTCCTTCAACTAGCATAATGGCCGAGGCGAAATTAAGCCTGCGTAATGCTATAAAGTAGTAAACTCAGATTGATTGATATTCGAGGCACATGAAAATAAATAAGTTATAAGCGAAGGACGCTGATAATACCAGAATGCCATGTATAGACATGTTTCCTTAAATGATGTATCATCAAAGAAAAAACTATACTTATTCCATTAAAGCAGTTTATTTAATTTTCGAGATTATAGGAATACTATCGTAAATTAAACTTTCTCCAGCACGAGCAAGGACGTTCTCTTTTTTTTCTTCCGTTTTTGGATTACGCAATTAAAGTGAATCGTTCTTCACAGACATGAGAAAAATACAGGTTTGTTCCACATCATTTATGTGCTAACTATCGTTATTTTTCTTTTGGTGGCAGCGCGAAGTGTCACCTGTAATTTATCGTTTGTTATTAATCATTTGACATTTACTTGACATTTCCTGATAAAAACAATTACGAAATTGGGAAAAAGGCAATTGTCATTATCTCAGTTTTGAAATATTACAGGTATAACCTTTAATGGTCATATAATAATGTATAATGAAAATAAATTCATTTTATTTTCTAATTACCGATTAAATATGAGACAAAAATTAGCATTTTTAAATATCAGATAACCGGCCACCTCAAATAATTTTCACATAAAAAAATATAGGAGAGGCAAACAGGTCTCAGTTTTATGTTCGTTTCAAATTACTTTTTCATGTAACTAAATATAAATCAAGTTACAAGGTCGCTATTAAATAATGTAACATTCCAGAAAATAAAAATAAATTTTTAGTCGTTTGGTAAGACAATTTTTCTGTCTATTTCTACAAGTGACAACTTTTTATTGGTGCAGACGACTTTTTATGCAAATAAAAAATGGATTTATTTTAAAAGTAGAAGATAAATGGATAACGATTAGATAACTTTTTTTATTATTATATTTTCTGTAGGTAAAACTTTTTAAGCACTTAAAATGCCTTAATTTTAATAAAACATTTATTTACAGAATTATAAATCGATTATTAAATAGTAATGCTTATAAAGATCTAACTAAACCTTACGCTCAATTCGTATTTAAGAGCTCACCAAAAGATTTTAAAGGTAGGGGGGAAAAATTCACAAAATTTTACAAATTAAATGGTATTAGCAAAAAATATGAGTCGTAAAACTAACACAAGTTATAATCATAAAAGATGATTATAGGGTTTGGTTTAAACATAAACGATAAGGTCGATCAAGATTTAACTACAATACAAATATTACTAGAAAAAATGTAAAGATACCAAATGTTGCTGAACAAGAAAGGAAGCAAATAATGTCAACAGACATTTTCCGATGAGAAGCTATTTTGTACAGAACAATGTTATAATGTCAAAAATGAAGCCATATATATTCAGTGGGCTTCGAAAATATGTTTTAAAACTTTCGAATTTTAAAGATTCGAAAGAAAGAAAGAAACGTTTTAAGAACAAGAATACCATTATGGTTTGATGCCAATGGAAAATTGCCTTTAAAATTCATCCATAAAAGACTACAATGCCACATTTACGATATTTTAAAGTCTAAAGTTAATAAGAAACTGCACAGAGTTCGGATTCTCTTAAGCTTAGACATGGTGAGAACATGACAAGATGGTCCGTCTCAAGACGGACAATCGCTCTTAGGTCAAGAACAATGAAAACAATCGTTTAGAATTATTTAAAGATAAATGTTCGTTTATGACTTTCATCATGCTTACATTAATCTTTTTTTAATTTATATCTATAAAAGGAAATGATTTAATAGTACATGGGAAATTCTCTATTCATTGAATAGAAGCTTTACAGATATTTTATTAAATTCAATGCCATTTGTTAAGCTCAAAGCATTGTACCAGAAAGTGGACAACGACAACAAACATAAGAAAAAAAATATGGTGATAGTTAAAGCATTCGATTTTCGTATTATGATGGAAATCGATGTTTTAAATCGATGGAGTGCTTTAGGAATAATAACTGTCTGTTATATAAAAACTATAACCAAAACCAACATGATATTAGACATATTATATTAAAATTACAGATCTGAATCAAATTTTGAGACAAAATCTTTAAACGGAAATAGGTACTACAATTTTGGTATAAGCACGTCAAATTTCCTCAATTTGTCGAACGAATTCTAAGTTATCATATTCAAAATCACTTTGAAAGTCTAAGTTAAGGAGCAAAATTCCAAAAATACATATGAACAGACAGAAGAACAAACACAAATCCAAAAACACGCATGGAAAAACAGAAGTACGAGCATAAATTCAAAAATACGTTGATCTAAAACTTTTAAAAAGTTAGTATTTTTTTCAAAGAATGAGAAAAGTATTCTGTATCAACAGTATTCACAATTATGAAAGATGAAACTGTCTAACGATTTCAACATTTTTTTCATGTTCTTCCATATTTATTTATTTCATTGTGTACTTTATTCATGAAAAATATCCAGAGTAAAAAAATCTTTCAACATATGTTACAACTCGTAATGAGTTAAAAAATTGCATACATTTTTAATTATCGCTGACGCGTTGGCATAGATATCCAAAAGAAGTGCTATGCATATTTGTTGCAGTTAAGTTTATTTATTTACTTGTCAGCGCCTTGAAGTGGGAATATGATACTTGTTTTATTTCGTCGCATGACATTGCTAAAAAAATCAATACAAAGCTCATTCTGACTTTGGAAGTTCTTAAGGAATATTTACCGATTTCCATCGAAGTATTTATTTGTATAATACACAGAAATAGTCATTTTTTAATCACTCATTAAAAACATTCTAATGTAAGAGTATATGAAGAAATCGAATACAAATATCATCAAGTTCGAAAAATATGTTCGTGCCCTTAATGAGATTCAAAAATATTCAAAGCAAAAGAAGCGACAACTGTCCGGTCAATGAAGTAACATGACACCGGTAACTCTTTAGTCATCTCATTCCAAGCAGTGACACACGGCGAAAAAATTTGATGGTCTTTTCAAATAGTTACGATTAAATCCTTTTGCAGGAAATTTTCATGATGGAATGTAATCTATTCAGCAGAACTTTATCAGTACGACCGAAGGACAACAAGGAATATTTTATCAACGATTCACTTCAGAATTATTCGTGTAAACATTATTTGTCTAGATGTGCGCTTAGTTCTCAAATAAAAAAAGAATTTCTACTGCAAAGAAATAAAAATTTACATTTGCTTTCACACGAATATTTTCATTTGTTAAAGCAATACTTCTAATAAAAAGGTGGAGAAATTTGATAGTCATTGTTCATTCTTAAATTCTACCTTGTTGCCACACAATTCTGTTATTTCTTTCTAAGTATTTCCTTACTTTTATATCATTTTTCGTTGACTGAAAACTTTTAGAAGAGAAAAGAAAAAAAATTATATAAAAATAGACACTAAACTTTTAAATGAAATTAAATTAAATGCACATTTGAGTTTTCAAAAAATTAACGCCAGCATGGAAATACAGAATATATTATTTATATATCTGTTTGTAAATACTTTTTTTAGGTACCAACAGAATTAAGAAGGTTAAAAATTATATCATTTTGAAATTTAATACAATTTTTATTAAATTAAGAAGCTTTCTATAGAAATTCATTTGCAATTATAATTCATAATGCGTATAGTAATTAACAAATAGTAATTTTAAATGCAATATTTTCGAAAAATATTAAAACTCTCAATACGTTTTAACGTTGAAACATTTTTTAAAAATTATCACAAAAGCATGAAATACACATTCAAGAATAAAGTTAGCAGAAAAGAATAAATTACACCTACAAGAATATAGTTAGAAGAAAAAAAAAATGCACGTACAAGAATAAAATTAGCAGAAAAGAATAAAATACACGTACAAGAACTAAGTCAGCAGAAAGGAATAAAGTACACGCACAAGAATAAAGAGCAGAAAAGAATAAAATGCAAGTGCAAGAATAAAGATAATGCAAAGGAATAAAATGCTCGTTAACGAGAAAGCTTAGAAAAAGAATAAAATGCTCGTTAACGAGAAAGCCTAGAAAAAGAATAAAATGATCGTACAAGAATAAAGTTAGCAGAAAAGAATAAAGTACAGGTACAAGTATAAAGTTAGCAGAAAAGAATAAAATACAAGTAGAGCAAAAGAGAAAAGTTAGCAGGAAAGAATAAAATGCGCGTAAAAAAGAAAAATTAGTAGAAAAAAATTTAAATATACATAAAAAGAAAAAAATAGCAGAAAAGAATAAAATACAGGTAAAAGAAATACGCAAATAGAGAAACAAAAGTTGCTTTTTGAATTTCGTGATAATTTTTAAGTGCTTTAAATTTTTAAACCATTTTTTTTTTCAATTTCCTCCATTTTCAGTGATTCTGATTCATGAAAAAATATCTTGCTGAAAACTCCAGAATATTAAACTTTCGAAGCAATCCACTGATTGATATATTTAATCGATTAAGCTCGCTTATGATTTCAATACACGTTTTCTGCTAATGGTGAGAGCTCATTTAAATAACCCGTGTTTCCATATCGTTATGAAATATAACAGTTCAAAATGAGCTGTCATAAGTTTTTATCTCTCCATGAATCATTACACAAGTTAAACGAAATCATCTGAGTCGATCTACTAATGATAAGTCATTTTATGCAAATCAGTAAAAAACAAAATGAATATAATTTACACTTAATATAAACAAGAGAAAAAGTGGATATGGATTTCTTTTCAATAATTTATTCGTTCAGTTATGGAGTTCAGTTATTTATTCAGTTCAGTGGAGATGAATACTTTTTTTCCCTTCATAAGTCGATATTACTGAATGAAAATACTGGCGTACACTTCATATAAAAATTATGGAAAAATATACTTACCCTAACAAATATAAGTACTTTGGTGTCACCAATTCGATATTTGCCATCGGCAACTCGTATCATGGGAAACTGTGATGGACATGTACATCTGCTCAGCAATTCTACAACCTGAAATAAATCAATTAAAATTTATTAAAAATACAATCAACTATTTTCATTATTTAACTATGCCTTCTTTAACCATATTTGCAAGACAAAAGTGAATGTATGTGTATCTGTTGGTGCTCTACAGGCAAGATTATTTGGCCTAGAGCTACTAAGAGATTTTGTTTAAGATCTGGTAATTTGAAAGGTAAATAAAAAAAATGGTTATAATATCGTGGTATCTAGATAAATCATACAACAGCATGTTTAGCAGAGCTAAGGATGAGTTTTTATTAGAAAGGTTCGAACATACAATGAACAGAACTTTTATAAGATAATGAAATAACATGGAATTAATGCCTACAATTAGGCTATATATTAGGCATAAAAGTAAATCAAAACGATGAAAATGGGATTAAATTTACAGTATTTTCGATATAACCAGCTGACCACTAAAGGAGATAAGCTTTTAATAGATCAATATGTTTATATAGATCAGGGACGCACAACCTATGGCCCGCAAGGCCAAAATTGGCCCACGAATGTTGTTAATAAAATAAGATTAATTTAAAATGAAATGAGACTTTTTCAAATAAACAGGGGGAAAATCTGATAAGAAAACTATTCTACATCAGAATAAATAATTTACAGTTGTTCATCAAGTTTATTTACTTTTTATTACGCGGCTTTTCAGTTTGTTCCCTTCATGGCTATCTGCGAGTACGATTTTTCCTATAGGAAAAGCTCGCGAACGTGAAAAATTTTCACACATGAAAATGCGGTATGAGGATCAAATTCAAATTGATGCATTGATGATCGGATTCAAAGCATTTGATGATTGGTTTTCAGATTTTGAAAAGGACCAAACAAAAATTGATATATTTTCTTCTCCATTTTCTGTTGATGTAAATCTAGTGGATGAGAGTATGTAGTTAGCCTCATTGATTTACAGAATTCTGATTTTTTCAAAAATCAATTAAAAGAAAAACCGATATTAGAATTTTATAAAGATTTACCTAAGGAATTTTTGTGCTTAAAGCAAAATGCAGCTGCATGTGCAACTTTCTTTGGCAGCACTTACATTTGTGAGCATACTTTCTCACTAATGAATTTAAACAAATCAAAAATAAGAAATAGAATAGCAGATGAGAACGTTTCTGCTGTTCTACGTATTGCCACAACCAAACTTAATCTCAACATATAATCAATAACTTCAAATATTCAGTCCAAACCATCTCATTCATTTTTACTAACTTTGATTATTAATTTTATTCTCAAAATTAAAATTGTGTTTTCTGTATAATTACCATAAAGTTTTCCTCTGTTATTCTATTACAAGTTTGCCCACTTTTTAGCAGGAATCTTTTTTTAGGTAAAGTATTCTAAACATAGCTATAATGTTTGTGTTTTATTCATTTATTTATAGCATAATATGTGCATGAGTAAAATAAGTGAAGTAATAATTGTAATTCATGCGTATTGTCACAAAAAAATCAATGTTTTAACGTTTTTAATATGTTATAACATTAATGTGCTGTTTTGGCCCTCGCCATGATCCCTTTTCATATTTTGGCCCCTCATCCTGAAAAGGTTGTGCATCCCTGATATAGATTAAAAATATCGAACACAATAATAATTTTATAATTTTTTACTTCCAGAGGTTATAGAATGAGAGAAGAAGGAAGGTAAATATGTTTCAATTAACAAGTTGTATAAAAGAAGTTATATAACTGTTTTCCTAACTAATGTTGTTGTTACTTATGACACTTTACAAGCACGTTGGCAGACCTGTTAGTTATTTAAACCGAGTGAATTTCTCCTGTTTATTCAGTAGCGTCAACTAAGGCCAAGAGTACGACTTAGCTACAACATGCGTCACAATCGCTAGCACAACTCCTTTTTATAGAGAGCACATTCACACACCTCACGGATAGAAAACAGAGGAATAATCACCCCCGAACTGGGACACGAACTCCGGACGCATTAAGCAGGTGGAAGACGCGTTACCCCTATACCAGGTGGTCGACTTTCTTAACTTCTTAAAGTAAATTATTCTGCTGAGGAGAAAAAAAAACTATGTCCGGGTCATCAATTATCATTTCAATATCAATAAATCCCGATGTATGCAAAGAAATTATAGAACTTGTCTTTGGTAAAGATGGAGATCTTTCGGAACAAATTATAAATCAATCGGATTCTGTATGATTAAAAACTCATTAATATTACACAAAGCTTATATTAGATTTTTTACTTTGAAATAATTCTATTTAATTTCATTCAGATCCAAAACTGGAAAAAAACTATATCACTGGAAATCTATTTAAATAAAAATACGAGTTTAAAAATATAAATTTTATTTTTACATCACTCACAAAGTATAAACTAATTCTTCTAATAACAAAAATGGACGATTTCTTATCACACTTACGAAAGTTCTTATCTTTCTGGAAAAATAAAGGAATTTTTTAAAAAAATCAATAAATTAATGAAATTATATATAGTGAAATTAAAGCACCAACTTTTAATTTTATATAATTATTCATTTATTATTTTAATGTTTGATTACACGTGATCTGGGCGTCCCAGATTTGAGTCCCGGTAAGGGCATTGTTGTTCTTCTATCGGTGAGGCGTGTGAATGTGCTGCCTTATTAAAAGGGGTTATGCAAGCGAATGTGATATTATGTGTCATCTTCATTTGAGCTAGAAGTCAGATTTATGCCCTCGGGTGATCAGGGGTCGCCTCCTTCGGTTGTGAAAAGGACACGTCATCATCAATGTTTGACTAACTTTTAATCTATACTACTATTATAAATGTGAAAGTTTGGATGGATGATGGTGTTCAATCACGCCAGAACGGCTGAAGGAAATTAGATGAAATTTAGCACAGAGATAGATGATAGTCTACAGAATAACATAGGCTAATTTTTATTCCGGTTAGTTAAGTGGTTAATTTTCTATAAATTAAAAACTAAATTTTCCACCAAAAAATAAAAAAAAAAATCTGAAAACAACTGCTTGAGCTTTTTGAATCGTTTGTTTTTATTTTTCTATTTCCGGTATTCTTTTAATATTATCTTATCTAAAGGAATTCTTTGTGATTTATAGTAGGATTTCCCGACAGAAAGCCATTTTCACCAGAACAAAAAATTGAAAAAAAAAAAAAATCTAATCCTTTGTTTTTATTTTTCTGTTTCCGTTTTTCATTTTAATATATCTTACTATTCTAAAGGAAGGTTTATTAATTTTTTTTTCTTACGCTGTTCTTGTGTTAATATAATTCTATATTTCCAGTTCATTTCTCTTGATTTTTTCTTGCTGCACATATTCCTTTTGCCTATTTTCATCATTTTCGATTAACTTTTTGAAAGTAACTTTATGGTTTCAAGTACATAGCTTTTAAGTAGTTTTTCCCCCCACGCTAATGATGTTACACGTAGCATATTTTCACCCAGTTATTTCAAACGATTCAGTTTATTTTCGTAGTGTATGATAAACTTAAAATTAAATATTGTTAATTAATAGATCTTTTGATTCCTTCAGAAGTGCTTTTGAATAAAAATAAAATCGATGAATTGAAATTAAATTTTTTTAAATCTGCATTGCGTTACACCAACTGGTGCTTAAAATTCACGTCTTTGCGTTACTCCAATTGATGTTGAAAATTTATGCATGCATACGATTTTCATAACATTTTACATTGTCATTATAGACTGTCAGATCTCACATATATATACACATCAAAATTTCCACGGGTACGAAGTCGCGGGTAAGAGCTAGTTTTTTATATTTTTAACAGTTAAAATAAGTTTGTTTACTCAACCGATTCCCTTAACAAATTGAAGGTCAGCTTTAATCAATAGGATTTAAGAAAATATAATCAATCAATCAATTGGAATAAAATAAAAATAAACCGAAAATATCTCTAAAATAAATTAAATTATCTAAAGTCGCTTAATTAGAATTTTCGATACTGATGTTAATATGCAGATCATTATTTTATGAAATCTAATATTTTATAATACCCATACATTTTTAAACGAAATATTTTATAATACCCACACATTTTTAAACTTAATATTTTATAATACCCATACATTTTTAAACGAAATATTTTATAATACCCACTCATTTTTTAACTAAATATTTTATAATACCCATACATTTTTAAACTAAATATTTTATAATACCTGTACATTTTAAAACTAAATATTTTATAATATCCATACATTTTAAAACCATTTTATAAAACCCATACCTATAGATTTATCCAAGGCATACATATTTAATAGTCTGCTGAAGAAAGAGTTTTCTGCTGTTCAAACATTCCGTGATGTAATACGGGGTCAGCGAAGAAAATCCGATACGAATCAATGAGAATTCACTCACGCGTACATGTTTCAGACAGTACTACTACTACGGAATTACTCTTTCGGAATTTTTAAAAAACAGTGAATGAACGAAAAATGGCGAAATATTTGCTCGATACATTAAGCCTTTTTAGGTAAATAGAATTTTTGTTTTAAAATTTGTAAACTTCATTTAGAAATCTATGATATCATTTATTAATATTATGACCGCTATAAAATATTAATTTATAATATATATTTTCCAATTTCAATAACACCAAAGCTAAAATGACCATATAAATAATATTAGCCGAACAGTTCCAATTTTTAGCTGTGTTTGTTGGCATGGACACGAATTTATCAAGCATTAAAATAAATGTTTTTAAAATAAAATAATTCATCTGCAAAAAATCATATAAAAATATATTGAGTAAGATTTTTGACTGTCGTTTATCGCCACGATTTCATTTTATATTTGCAATTGCACTTAGATTAAAATATAAATTATTAATTCAAATTGTACTCAATATTATGATTTAAATGGAATTCCATACATCATGAAAATTATAGCCTTTTTCTCTTACTAAATTTAAGTTGCAGCTTTTTATTCTTTATACAAACTCACAAAAAAAAATATCAACTAAAATTTTGGCAGAGTTAAGTCGCTGTAAATTTGTTTGGTTTGGAAATGTACGAGAAAACTTGCTAGAATTCCCTGTTAATCCTAGATAAAATAAATAAATAAAAAGTTTTTATGACGTACAAGTAAATTGGTTAGAAACAGAAGGTTCAAATGGCAGACGATCTCTTTTATGTTTGTCGCATAAAATCGATTAATAATTTTTTAAATTCATTTTCTACGATTAAAAAAAAAACTTCCTCCCTCTTATCTGGAAGCAATGTGAATCGTTGCATATGGGGGAATCGAACATTCTTAAATTAGCGTACAAAACCAGCCAATCATTTTTTAAAAGGAAAGGTCAGGAAAAAAATAATAAAAACATTAAAATGAAATCTGCTATGCATATTTCAATGTATCATGTCAAAACATCATTTCTTGAACGGCCAAGCACCACGTGCTCGTGAAAGTTAAATTATATTTTTATTCATTTTAATGGTTTCATCGAATGAGTCACTTTAGTACTGCAAACGATCGAAAAAAAACTTCGTCCCGGATTGATTGTTTAAAAAAATATCACATTTCCTATTGATTTCATTTCATATAATCGCGTGCTCAAAATGACATTTTTCTAGGTTTTGTATGCTGCAGTCATTAACTTGTTTTTTTTAATCAGAGCTTTTGTAAATGGGATGGCATCACGTTATTAAAAGCTGATTTTTTGAGATGCTCGTGAAAATAATATAATTTTTATTTTTCGCCTACGGATTTTTTTTGACGCCAAAAACATCATCTCAAAAACAACATCATGTTCTGACATGATATAAAGACTCGAATCGTTGTATATGAGGGAATCGAACATTCTTAAGTTTAACGCACAAAAACAGTCAATCATTTTGCATTCAATTTTATGATAACTAACTTCTTTTCTCCAGTTAGGAAAAAAATGGATCGTTGTATATGAGAAAATCGAGCACTTTTATGTTTAGCGTACAAAACCGATGAATAATTTTTTGGCGAGATATTGATGTCAAATTGATTCGCCTCCATATAGAATATTATCGTTTGACACACAAGCATCCCTTTTTTTTTGACCAGGCAACACCTAAGATTTTACCATTAATCATATTTTAATAGAGTGCCCATTTTTTAATTCCTTTCGTTTAGATTGTTTTTAAGTCATCATCATTAATTTAACAAGACCTTATGAGGGCGAAATTCCCCCCAAACATTTACATTTTTTTAAAAAACCACAATTGGTTTTTATAGTTGTATTTAGCTCTTATTAACTTCTGATCAGGCTTGGCAATTCACAGCGATTCATTGTACCTTTTTTTTGAACCAGTATTTCATTTATAAATTCATTAACATAATACATTCTTCGCCCATTTATTTTTGCATTTTTATCTTGATAAATTGTTTTTATATCTTAACATGTGATTTTACAGATTTTGTTATGTTTTTTTTTACCATCTGCTTGGCGCAGCATTGCCAGACATGGTTCTTGCGCCAAAAAACGTGACAACAACAACCGATGAATAATTTTCTATTCATTTTCACAATAATTAACCTCATCCCTCCTCGATTGAAAACAAAACGATTCGTTGTACATGAAAGGGGGCAAAATCGCGAAATTGAATCTGCTCTCGAATTCCTGAATTCACCCGCGTTTCATTCCCAGAGATGATTCATCAATTAGTGGCATACCTTTCAGCAGGGGTGAGCGAAACCTTATATTACGTGTTCCAACTCGGATAATTGCATGCTGGTTATGATGAAAGATTATGCTGATTAACTCGCGAAGGAAAAACAGGAAACGGATAGAATTTTCTTCGAGGTTGCCTTTTCTTTTGGCCTCAAAAAACGTGGGGAACGGAATAAAAAAAAATCGAATTAGCATTTCTTGGTTTGCAAATGAAGCGCCGAATCTTTTCCTGGTAAGGTCATGAGAAGGGCGATCGGTGTTCGACGGAGAAGTTTGCCAAAATGAAATGATAATTACAATTTCATTTAATTCAATATAATGAAATATTGTAGAAAGTTATAAATTTCCAATTTTAAGCTTAATAAAACTAGATATAATTGATAGCCTTTGTTAAAAGTGGTCCTGATTAACCCATTTCAATTAATCAATCTTGACACTTTCGGTTTGAAGATGTGCTATTCTAGATATTAAATTTAAATTCTGTAGAAAATTTGGTGTTTGTGGAGTATGTATGGTTTTTATATCGTTATAATGTCCTTGAATGAGCTAATAAATTAATTCAGTTTCGGAAGTGGTAATTTGATGCTCGTATAATGAATCAATACGAAGATTACGAAATTAAAAATCGTTCCTACATTTAATAAAGCAATGCTTAGTTTCATTTTTTTTTTTTTTTTTTTTGTAATTTCGTCCATTTCAAAATATATTTAAACTTTAATGTTTGAAAATTATTTTGAATCATTTTCTTTTCCAAGATAAACTTTCTGATTTTACGTTTATTCTTAACGAGTTTATTTTTCAAGAATGAATTTTATTTTGATTAAGTTACAAGGACCAGCACACCTTCTTCAAATGTCAACATAATCTAACATGTACACTATTTGGGCAATAGTATCCGGACACCCAGTGGCATGGACTTAGAGCGTACTGAGGCACGTATTAATATGATGTTGGTCCTCTTTTTGCATCGATGATAGCCTGCACACGTCTGGGAAGACTTTCCATCAGTTTTTAATGGGTGGGTATAAGAATTAACTTCCCTTATTCCATTAGAACAGAAATGAGCGCTTGCAGTGCGGATGGTCGATTAGACTGGTTATGTAATCAGCGTTCTAATTCGGCCCAAAGGTGCTCTGTGAGATTTAGATCGGGGCCAGTCCAGTTTTTGAATACCCATTTCACCAAACGATATCTGTGCACGCCTCGATGTTTGAATGGAGCAGTTATCCTGCTGGAAGAGAAATTAGCCTTCCCCCAAAATATTGCCATAGAGCTGGGACTGAAACATTGTCCAGAATGTCCACATACATCTCAAAAGTTCATGTTTCCAACCACAGGAACTAACGGACCCAGGCCAAACCACGGAAAACACCCTCACACCATTAGACTTCCACCACCAAACTTAAAAGTAGGGACAATGCAGTCAGTAAAGAAACGTTCGCCGGGCATCCTCCAGACCTGGAAGCGTCCACCCGACTGCAAGATTGTTAAGTGAGATTCATAACTCCAAAGAACAGTCTTCCACATGTCCACAGTCCAATGACGGTGAGCTTTGTGCCATTGCAATCGATGTTTAGCATTCTGTGGATTGATATTCGGCTTGTGGACGGCTAAAAAACCAAGGAATGGAATCCCAAGTTTTTTAACTCTCGGCAAACAGTCCTGCTGCTAACACCAACGCCTGATGCGCCTTGGGAACTCCTATTTACTAATAATATTTAAAATTTTCCAATCAAACTTACTAAGAATACTTCTTAATTTTAATTACTTTTGAATGAAAAGTAATTAAAATTAAGATTTTGGAAAAATATCGTTTCAATTCCATACATGCATGAGCGCAACGCTTATTTATCGATCCCCAAGTTAAAATTATATATATATATATATATATATATATATATATATAT
>JAOUZG010016704.1:3260214-3289070 GCA_026289955.1 Argiope argentata | reverse complement strand
TAAAAAGTTGCGTAATTATGTTTATATATGGAGGGAAATACTTTATAAGAACAGATGGCTATTTAATAATACACGAGTTGAACAATAAAAACATGTAAGATCTTTCTGTATTTCAAAGATTTTGAAGATGATACTGAACAAAATGATGAAACAAAACAATAAAACGATGTTCCAACATTCTTTTACGTCTTAATTCTTTCACAACTTCGATATCTGATACCTTTCGCTTCTGAGTTCAATTTCTCAGGAACAATTATAATTTCCTTACAATGAATTTCTGAAAAAATAAATATTAATGAACAATTTTGAAAAAAAAAAGAGGATAAAACTGATTTTCTTTTATTTCTATATGCTCCAAAAACTCAATTTTTTCAAACTTTTTAAAAACTTCTCAATTCTTAAGTTTCAGTTAATAACAGTCATTTTTTAAACCGAAGGGAGTGGTCTCCCCCAATTTTTCTAGCATACTATTTAATAAAATAGTAACGCCAGAGAACGCTTTGCATGGCAAAAGTGTTCAATAGTAACGAAATATTTACTTTTGATTTGAATTCAGTATTTTTAGTGAATCTATCTTGTCATTTTTGGCGAGTAATCCTGGCATAACTTGGCATGTGTTGATAGTATCTATAAATAGAATTTGTATTTAGACGCATTTTCTTCAACCGAAATTTAACACAAAACAGCGATAATGGTAACAAAATCTCATGTCAAATTTGATATATTTAAGTCACTGAACTTAATAAAATTTATAGATTAAATCATTGGATATTACCACATTTACATGTTTCTGAAAGTACAGATAGACAGACAGTCAACCCGTGGTTGGTTTTGGCTTAAAATTTAACAAGAGTCTGTCTACACTACAGATGTTAAATCTATGTATCAAATTATATCTATCTAATTTTCTTCATTTTGTAGTTATCGTGTGAATTTACATTCGAAAAGCGACCTTCCTCTTAACATTTTTTAATACAAATTTCACATAAATTTGCAAATTTGTTGTAAAGACCGTATACCAAATTTCAATCGTCTTACTCAGTGCGTTTTCAAATTATTTTTGACACAGTCAGACAAATATAGTAGGACACACACACCATGGCCGTTCAATTGTGGTGTCTTACACAGCACTGCAGGGGAGGCCTGCAGTGAACCCTACCATCTATAAAATTCGAAAGAGGTGGTCGACGGGCCCAAGAGGCCTTAAACCACGAATCACAAGACCCCAGGGAGAAGCTTTGTCGAGACACTCGCAACTCCGTAGTCGTCATGCTCTGGGACAGACAGACAGAGAACTCAAGGAGATCTAAAACGTGAAGATTTATCAAAATCTTGGATTCGAATTTTTTGCTACTGCTATAATCAGGCCTGACTAAGTTAGGGGCATACGGGCAATTGCCCCGGGGCCCCACATCGAATAGAAATTGAACAATTTGCCCCCCCCCCAATTGAGTCGAAATTTTATCTCATGTTTCCATCTTTAATGAATGTAATTCATCACAAAACTAATGAAGTAGAGGGGGTACCAAAGAAGTCTTTGCCCCGAAGAAATTGTTCAAGAAATTATGTTCTGACATGATACATTGATATATGCAAAGCAGATTTCATTTTAATCTTTTTTTTTAAATTTGTAACTGTACCACCAAACTTTTAAAACTTCTCAGCTGTTAAATTTCAACTAGCAGGGGCATTCTGAAAAAAAAAAAAATTAAACCTGTCTGTAAATAAACAAAAAATAAATATCCCAATTTCTTGTCACTTTACGACATATCTATGGGAATTTTCACATCTTTATTTCACACATGCGTTGTCTAGACTTATACCAACTTTTTCTTTGTAAAGGTAACGAAGATAACGCTTGATTTTTCCTCCATCTTAGAGAATTGTACCTTGAAAATCAAGGAATAAGAAAATCCTTGTTTCTCAAGCAACAAAAGTTCCATTTGGAACGAAAATATGACATACATCCTTATTCTATTCATATACATAAATAATCACTACCTGCAGACCTCACTCGACGATAATTAAGAGGAAGACGGGGCAATAGAATGATCAGAGTTCATGGCTTTAATTTTTTTCTTTCTCTAAAAGGATTATATTTTTCCTAGAACACAGCGTCAGAGTATTGGTAGATTAGACAAAGCACTTACAATATCCTTATATGTCAAGTTTGAGATGAAAGTGGATTTTCTTCATAACGAATTTAAAGAAGAGAATGAATTGTTCTTTTCGTTGGTATTTTATTACTTTATATATGGCATAATCAAATGCCACGCATATAAAATTTATATTTTTTTACTAGGAAAATCGTGAAATATTGTTTATTTTTGAATGAAAAATTATTTAATCATCATCTCGAAAGAATTTGAATAGATAAGGTGCTGAAACATATTCGAAACAGAAAATTAATTTCTCCTTTCAATTATTTTTTTGGTAAAAAAATTCAAAGAAATCAGTCTAACATTTTGATTAAAATTTAATTATATATCTATTAATGTAACGGGAAAATCATTTATTAGATTGCATTTACTATTCCAAGAAATAACAACAATCTAAAATTTGTCGATATCCTTATAAGTCTTGTTTTCGAATGTAAATTGTTTCGAATTTACATTCGAAAAGACGGCCTTCCTCTTAACAGTTTTTAATACAAATTTCACATAAATCTGCAAATTTGTTGTAAAGACCCCAGGGTGAGTTTAACCCCCCTTTTCGAGTTATTTTTGTCACAGACAGACAGACAAATATATTAGGACACTCCCCCATGGCCGTTCAACTGTGGAGTCAGACAGAACTTAAGAGTCCATTTTCAAACCTTGCAGATAATGTTGAACAATTTTTTCATCATGTAACTTATGAATGGTATGACAGCTTATACATATTATCATTATGCTAAAATCCGCATGAATGGTCTTTCCGAAACTTTCTCACATACTTCTATTACATTACAGGTGTAACCCCCCCCCCTGCATAAAATTGTGGATTTTTAAGTAAATCCCTTCTAAACAGTAAATTCTCTTGGATATTTGTAAAATTTGAAGAAACATTCACAAAAAGGTACCATCAATTTTAGAATTAAACGATAAAAAAGCAACGGGAAAAGATGAATGATGAATAGTTTGTAAGAAAAAAGCATACACTTTGAATAGTTGTTATATAAATAAAAAATACTTTCATAACTGAAGTTCATTAAAATTTTGTTAGCTATTAGAAGGGTTTTTTTTTTGAAATTCTGAACCTAAGATTTTTAGAGGGCAGAGATAACAATGAATCCTTATATGTTCCACCAGATCCTTCCTCACTGGATTTTTCACAAGAATAATGATTCCAATTCGACGAATTGAAAACAAGCAATGGAAGGGAATTTATCAAAATATTTACCGATATCCTTAACGACAATGGGGATTTCATCTGTCGTCATTGTTCACAGTGCAAGCAACAGCAGTAAAATTTTGACTTTATTTTTTTCTCACATCCAAGTCGGAAATGAGAAATAATCATTCTCCTTCAGCGTGTGGATACATGTTTAAAACACGATTTGAAGCTGTTGTTCAATGTTTCTTTGAAAATTATTAGTTAAAAAATATTTTCTCAAGTACTTTTATGTATCTTATCGTCTTTAAAAAAAGAACTGATTTATTATTCACATTAAAAAACAAACAAAATTTTTAAAAAAATTATCACCATTATAAAAATTACGTATTTAGTTAGTACAGGATAATGAGCAATATCTCTAAGATGACATTTAATATTTTGGATACCATATCATATCATAAAAATATCGGTGAATCTTATGTCGATAAAACAAAGAATGTCAAAAGAGATTAAAATGAAATCTGCTATGTATATTTTAATGTAGCATGTCGGAACATTTCTTGAACGGCCAAGTACCACGCGATCGCACAATTTAAATTATATTTTTATTCATTTTAATGGTTTCATAGAATGAATCACTTTGGTATTGCAAACGATCCAAAAAAAACTTTGCATCGCATTGATTGTTTAAGAAAAATATCCCATTTCCCGTTTATATCATTTCACATAATCACGCGCTCAAAATGACATTTTTCTAGGTTTTATTTGCTGTAGTCATGAACTTATTTTTTTAATCACGTCTTTTGTAAATGCGATGGCATCAAATTATTAAAAACTAATTCTTTTGAGACGCTCGTGCAGATAATAAAATTTTTATTTTTCGCCCTTCGGGTTTTTGTTGACGCTACAAAATCTCATTCTTAAAACAATATCATGTTCTGACGTGATAATAAATGCAATAAGAAACTAATTATCTTTTTAAGATTTTCGAGAGAAATTAATCAAATTCTTCAACAATTCCATGATAGTTTAACAAACGATAAGAGTAAAGAGCATCTTCAATTAACTGATTATGGTCGTTATTCAATCAAAAGGTGAATTTTAATTCCTGATAAAAACTTAATACATTTCTATACTTACTCTTTCATGCAGGCTTCTGAGATCGTTAGTAACGACCTGCTGCCTGGTATGCAGTGTTTCATATCCATCGTCATCGTTGGCGATCTCTGCATCTATTTCCTGCTCAAGCTGAACCAGGAGAGGGGCGGGCATTCCAAATTTAACGCCCTTTCTGGCGACTTCCAGCAAGCATAGAATGAAACTTCGTTCATTTTTCCTCAGCACAAGATCGTCCGTCTCGAAGAGTAAGCATTCCTTGATGTTCAAGGAACGACACCAGCTGATGAAGTTGCTGACATTGTCCCTGGCGTGGAATGTTTCTGGCAGAACATCGTAACGGTAGACGACATCGCGATCTGGTATTGGAACGTCCCCGTGAATGGCCCCTCCGCTCCTTTAATGAAAAGAAAAAAGAAAAAAAAATTAAAAATCGGAAAACAACATATTATTTTCTGCATATAAATTGTATGTTTGCGCTTTAGAATATTTTAAATTTTACGATACTGAAAGATATTAATCTTCCATTAAATTATTCTTAAAAATATGTTAAATTATTAGCAATGTAAACAGTTCTTTCGGGCCGGGATGGCCTGGTTGGTAGAGCGTTGGACCCGTACTCCTTAAGTTACGGGTTCGAAGCTCACCGGCTAAAGCATTCCCCTAGTGTTGGGCGATTGGAGCTCGTTAAATCTGTTCGTGATCGCAAAGTCCTCCATATCGAGAGTAATATCACTGGGGGTACTGGGCCAGGGGTGATCGTTCCCCGTTCCAGGTCTAAATTACGATCGGAGATGAATGAATGAATTTGCGTGAATGTAGTCCGCCCCCTAAAAAGGGTTGTGACGTGTGTGTAGCTAAGTCGTACTCTTGGCCCTAGATGGCGCTACTTGTAAAACAAGAGACGTATATTTCCGGCTTAAAATCTGCTGATGTATCAGCGGGGCTTGTCCATGGCAAGTGCTATAAGTAACAACAACAGTTCTTTCAAATTAAGGCAAACTTGAGAGATTATGGCGTTCCAGATCTTACTTAGTTAGCAAATGCAGCCACGTACCAAAGAAAATGGTGATATATGGCATCTTCTGTCAGCTAGAGTCGAAATGAAACACTTGAAGTAGAAGTCTGACTAGGCTCCAAAGTAAAAGGAACCAGAGTTGGTGATAGCGCAGAGGAAAAAAGAACAAATGAAATTTTTTTTTCCCTAGAAAGCTAGGAAAAGCTTCGAGAATCGGTCACAAAAGTAGACATTGGTAAATGAATATTCAGCATAATTGAATGTTGAATCCATACATGAATTTACAGAATAATTAAAGGCATAACCATCTAATATATCTCTGATTCAAATGCCTGGCCAAAACAAAATCAATTCCGTATCCATTAAAAACAAATCAGAGCACATTGTGCATGCGTGAATTTTCAATGCCAATTGGGGCAACGCAAATGCGCGAATTTTCTACGCCAGTTGGAGTAACTTGATACAAATGAGAAATTTTTAATTTCCTTTATTCTGTTTTATTTTAATTCTAAAGTACTTCAGATTGAATCCAAATTATCGATTGACTAACAAAATTTAATTTTAAATGGTTCAAACACTACGAAAATAAACAGAATCGTTTGAAATAATCTGTTGAAAATATGTTAAGCATAACCTCTTTAGCGTGGGGGGGGGGGCAAACTGAAGCTTTACTCATTTGACAGTGGGGAAATGAAGATTTTTGGTGGGAAGGCTAGACTTTTAATAAAAAATTAATGAATTAATATTTGAAAAAACTGTATCAACATCAAGTATCATCAACTACAAGTTTAAAAAATGTATTTGAACTTGAGTGAATGAATGAAAAATATTTTATTAGCGATTGAAAATTTGAACAGGATATAGATTACAAGAACAAGATTACAAACTTGGAGGGAAAATTGTACATTAAATATCATCACTCTAGCTCAATGTGTTTTTATCATGTTTACAAATAAACAAAAAGGCATACTTTTTTTAAAAAAAAAATGTGTTTTTTGGACTTTGAGAGGTCTGAAACACAGTGATTTGTCAAACTCTGAAAGTCGAATACAACAATATCGCAATCAGAGAAATGTTAGAAATAATTTTTTAATAACAAATTCCACATTTATATGTAATAAAATGTAACTTTACTTTAAAAAAAAACTATGAATTTCATTCAAAACTTTTCGGCCAGAATTTTAGATGTAACAATGATCATTTTTCACTAGTTTCAGAAATATAAATAAAGATTAATGGATTCTTTTTATAACTAGACAAAGATAATACAACGTTCGTAGAATTTGGAATTATTTATCTTTTAAAGCATATAAACGTATTATCTCTTTGCAGCACTAGTGCAGATAAGATTTCCATGCTTGGCAGACTTTAACCATTTCCTGCCTATTTTAAAGAAAATTTATTTTCTTCAGGAAGATGTTTGTTTCTTTTAGACAACTAAATAAATATTTCACCTTAATGGCGAAGTTTTGTGATTACTTCAAGAATTACAATAAAATTTTTTTATATGTCCTACGTCAAACTGGTCTTACTTCAACAAAAGCATCCAGTTTAAAACACATTGCATATTTGAAAAGAAATATAAACGAAAGTTGCTTCAAATTATAAATTTTGGGTATATTCGGAAAATATAATAAATGCTACACGATAAAAAATGCATGTACTAATTTATAAAAATAATTAATATTCCTGAATCCGTCTTAATTTATATCCAACACACAGACTGTTAAAAAAAACGTTGTAAATTGAAAACATATAATTTACTCTTGGCTACCATAAAAATGAAAGCACATTTAATAACTCTATAATTAAAATACACTTAAGCATCTTTTATATCGCGGTTTTAAAAAATAATAAGAATATTTTATTCCGTAGTTATAGAAAATAAATGACTTTGTAGCGACAGTCTATAATTCAATTAAATTAATTGACGCCCTAACGATCTTAATAACGCCCAAAAGCAATGTTTGCCATAATGTTTTTTAGCGTCTTTCAACCGCAAAATTCCATTTATTATATCATTATTATTTCCCACTCATCACTTTACAAAAACCCACCGGAAAAGAAAATAGTAATTTTGTTGAAATATGTAAATTCGATTCTGATTTTGGTAAAGAAATTTGAAGCTTTTACCTTTATAATTTAAGTAGCTAATAATTAGTCTTCCGGATTAAAATACTATTATGTGGAGTACTTTTAATTTCAAAATGCGTTCGTATAAATAAACAAAAAATATATATGTAGTATAAATTAACAAAAAATATATATGTAGTATAAATAAACAAATATTAAAATAAACAAAATCGTTTTATCGCCAAAAACGCTTTTAAATTAAAATAATAAAATCAACTGAACCAAACGATTTATAAAAATCGCGGCTGACGAAATTTCTCTATTGCTTATTAATAATATTTATTAAACAAGAACCCTTTTGCTTATAAAAAGTATAAAAAAGGTTTTAATGATTGTTAAAACCTTTTACATTTAATTAAATATCTGTAACATTTCTTTTGATAAAAAGCTTGGGGAAAATAAGCCTAATCAATAGTTCTTTCTGGTATAAATTGTTAATCATCTGTTTTTAATCTTTTCTTTTAATTTTATACAATAATTTTTTCAATGTTTTTCCGGCATAGATTTTTCTGTAAATCTTTTTTAAATCAATTTAAAAAAAACACTGCTAAAAATAAGGCAGAAATATAAAAAAAATGAAGGCGTAGTAATTTAAATTCTCGTCGTTGCCTAGCTGTGGAGTTTCAACATATTTCTTTATTTCAAAATCGTCTGCATCTATTCAATCATTTATTAAATTCTAAAAATAATAAAAATTAAAGAAATGATTAATTAGAAATGAAACTGGTATAATTGAAAAAGACAAAATTTTGAATTTTCAGGTGGAATAAAAAAAATTTCTTATTGAATAATTTGCTTCGAAATGAAAAAGATGAAATTTCGGTTAGTTTCCAATCGAGTGATTATTTTATAAACTTTTTAACTCAAAAAATTTGACAATATTTTTTCTTTTATCCTAAGCCACAATTGTGCAATACTGTGTTCAGTAAAATTTCGGTTCAGCAGTTTCTTTAAAAATATATATGCGGAACATACTTACATATGCAGACACTAAGACTTATTTATACAGGGTGTCCAAAAAGTTCCCGTACTGATGATTTGTGAATTTATTTTACAAAAACAATAGGTTTAAAAAGAATTATTTTTATGCCAATGATAAAAATCACTTTTAACATAACTAAGGAAAAAATACTGAACTTACATTTATCATAAATGTTCAAAATGTCCATCCCTTTCTTAGAGACAAAGTTGAACTCGTTTGCGCATGTTTTTGGAAACGCGTTTTAACATGCTAGGAGTGATTTCTTGTATCCCTTGGGTAATTGCGATTTTCAAATCATCTATTGTTTGAGGATCACCTACAGAAATTTTGTCCTTTAAATATCCCCAGAGAAAAAAGTCCGGGATGGTCAGATCAGGGGATCAAAGTGGCCAAAGATTTTTTAAGTCGATCGCCGAAAAAAGCTTCAAGCATGTCCATGGTTTCATTACTCGTATGGCAAAATTTAATATACTTGAAAAAAAATCATGGACAATGATTTTTTAAATTTGGAGTACGGGAAATTTTTGGACACCCGGTATTTATAGGAAGATCTGAGTTCGCGGAAAATAACTTTAAGAGCATACAAAGCAAACCACAACATTCTCTTTTCTTTATTTTGTTTCATTAATTTATTTTTCTTTATTTTCGATAATGAAGTTGGAGACGAGGACCACACACACAAACAAACAACAAGAAACCTAATGTAAATATTAATAGAAGAGGCCTGTGATTCCTAGGTTATGTGTAAAAATTTTAAAACAATCATTTTAGGTAAAGAAAAAAAAGAATAATACAGACTCAGGAGTTTAATTTAGCCAATGTCATTTTTTCCCCTCTGTCATTGTTTTCATAGTAACAAACTTCAAATAAATGATGAAGTGTTCAATACATGAAAGCCAACGTATGTCCCCAAATAAAGTCCTCCTGCTTCAATTAATTAGGCTCATAATTTCAAGAAAATATCGTAAACACTACTGTAAAGAAGCGCTTATTAACGATGCTAATGCGAACAGCGTGGATTCTTGTTTTAATGAGCATAGTTCTTTTCCGATTCCAACTTGTAATGCGAAACACTTCACAGCGAAACATTTTTTTAAAATTGAAATCTATAAAGAATAAGAAAAAGCCTTTTTCCGAAAAAGATAAAATAAATTTAAAATAATGTAATTCATTATTAATAATGCATGCTTTTCTTAAAAGAAAATTGCTTAAAGACGTTTTAGGCCGCGCTTCAAAATTGAAAATGAGATATAGTATTATTGTTAAACCATTAGGCAGAGCGTATAACTACTGCCTGTTTAGAATGATGCAAAAATTTGTTTACAGTTTTTTCATTATTTTACTGGGAGTTTATTCCCTATAATTTCTACCTCTCCTGACCAAATCTCTTTTGCTGTGACATAGAATACAGATATGAAATTCTTCGATAGTGCTGGCTATGATCTTCCACCAGCTCGACAAGGTCGTTGATATCCAGATCCAGCTCCCTAACCATGCCAAAGGCAAAAATTCGTCGATTAAGGCTCCACACTTTCTCAAACCATTCGAAATCGCATTCGACAACGCTATCCAACCAAAAAATTTTCCACGTATATAAGGTTTCTCTACAAACAAATTTTCAACATAGACAGACACAATCCTATCATGAATGTGTCATCAAGGTGTATCCTCCCCACTCGTTTGGCAAAACATCGCTCGTTAAACAAATGAGGTTTTATTTTTATATTTTACCTTGCTTATTTTGAGAATCACTCGTTATGAAAGTGCTCATTAAGTGACGCGTGACTACAATTAATATTTCAAGTGTACTGCGTATGAAGCATAACATCACAACACAAACAAAATAAATATTTATTGAAGTATGATCTGCCCTTCGGAAAATATGTATATGTCTTGAATCCACCTGTATTTAAAATAAAGTTGTAATATTAACCTTAAGTTTAAAAAGTAATTTTTAGGTTGTGATCTTGCTTGACGTCCTACAATTATTCCAATCAATCGAATATTTATAAATATTAATTTTTGAGCCAATTTTTAACTATTTCATAGCAGATCTGTTAACAAACGACATTTTGACAGAAAGCCAGAGGAAGTGGTCTCCCCAAAACTTTCTCACTTACTCCCTAATACACTTATTCTACCAGAGAAATCCTTACATGATAACATCGTACAAACAATAGTTAAGAAATATTAACTTTTGGCACGAATTTATCATTTTCATCAATCTGTCGTGTCATCGTTGCGAGTTATTTTTCAATTAATCCTTGGAATGGATTTATATTACCCAAAAAAATCGTATTTGAGTTTTAGACATTCTTTGCCGGCGTGCTAGCACAGACGCATGCGTTTTCCTCATGATCTGGGTTCGAGTCTCGGTCAGGATATGGTTGTTTTGTGTACAATCTATGAAGTGGGGGAATGTGTCCCCCTGCAAAAAGAGACTGTGCTAGCGAATGTGATGAGTGTGTAGCCAAATCGTACTCTTGACCCCCTTAGGTGCATCTTCCAAAACCAGAGACGCTCATTCGGCTTAAAATCGCTGACGCCCGTAGGTGGGCTTGTACATGGCAACTGCCATTAGTAACAATAACATGCATCCTTTTCTCAACCGATTGAAAAAAATTGATACAAAATTGCACTTATAGTCACAAAATACCATACCAAACTTGATATATTTAAATCACTGCATTTTTGAATTACTTGTTTACATGTTTCTGAAAGTACACATCAACAAACAATCAGCCCGTTGTTGGATTCGGCTCAAAATTTGACAAAAAATACAACAGATTTTGCTCAAAATCTGACAGAAATATAAAAATTTGGTATAATTACTGTAGACAAAATTTTAACCGTCTAGCTCAGATCGATTTTCAGACAGATAGGCAGACATTTTTCAAAAATGTGTTTTGCCAACTTAGATAAGTCTAAGAGGTTGAGTGTCGTCGAATTCTCAAATTCGAATGCGAAAAGGCAGAAATATTTTCTTTGAAATTTCATAAATTGAAAGCAAATTAACATTTCATTGCTTCATTTACTCGACTCTTTTCTAGCATGTGAAATGATAATAAATACAAATGATGAAATACACAATACCATTTTATTTGAATGATAAATATTATTAGGTTATTTATTTTCTAACAATGAAACAAATAAACCTAACTTCCGAGTGAAAAATATTCTCAGAAAATACAAATGAAAACCATCTGGTCACTTCTTATCTTACAAGCGGGTCATCCAAACATACGCGGTAATTTATATATCTTTATTACATCTTGAGTATACATTTTTCCTAGTCTGCTCTTTTGTGTTATAAGAAAATATTATTTATAAACCAGACATCCTTATTAAATAATTCTCCAACCGCAAAGTTTCGAGAATAACCCCTATGGCTTTTCAACCAGTTGAATTAGCTATTTGTGGTTACGCAATTAAATGGAAAAAACACTTTTTAAATACAAATTTCCTTGAAGTAGTTATTGTGTACGAGCAATTATTTATCAACACAGGTCTGGTTTTAAATTTTTAAAAATATCAAGAATTCAGTGGCTACTTTTGTATCAAGTTCCGTTTCAACAATAAAAACTGCCCGTATTCGATCATCATTTGTATTTTTGAGTACATCGCTATGACATATCGATAAAATAATATTGTAATGAGTATTATATTAAGTTGTAATAAGCTGGCAACAATTTATAGTTGAATCGCTATGCATGCATAAATTAATGTTTAGATTTTTCATGGAATGAAATGTTTCATTTTAATGACAAACTGTTGTATTCAATTTTAATTCTTGAGTCCAGTAATTTCAAATATCAATTCAATCTCAGAATACATTTCTTTATTATACGTATATTATTTTTATGAAAGCAAATTGATAGATATAGTGAATTTATTTTTACTCATATAAAGTTATGCTATGAGTATAATGTTATAAAATATAAACATATGCAAACAATGCCTTTTTAAAAACGGTTTCCTGCTCAATCTAAAAGAGATATTAAATTTACTGTCCTTTTTAACAGAATATTTTTGCCATTTCTCTTATATGATCAAGTCAGTTACAAGTGTTCTTAATAAAAAAAAAAACCCATCTTTTTAAAAAATTTCGTTTTACAAATACTATATAGGCAACAGTTTAAATAGGGTTAAAAAAATAACACTTTAAAATTTTATAACTAAACTTTTTCACCAGCAAACGAACAGATATTAAACGCAAAGATATACAGAATATATATATATATATATATATATATATATATATAT
The DNA here is from genome assembly GCA_026289955.1 of Argiope argentata. NCBI lineage: Eukaryota > Metazoa > Arthropoda > Arachnida > Araneae > Araneidae > Argiope > Argiope argentata. Next base: position 3,276,243 of record JAOUZG010016704.1, on the reverse strand, counting down.
ATATATAGAGAGAGAGAGAGAGAGAGAGAGAGAGAGAGAGAGTTAACTCTGAGGGAAACACAATTAAAGCAATTTTTCTAAATTAAATCTGTTTGCTTTAATAAAACGTAAATAACAAACAAAGCTCATTAAAAGTTAGCTCCATGATTTCATTATTCCTATTATCTCACAATAAAATATAGTCTTTTTTAGATGAAAAAAATAAGAACAGTAAGTAATAATAAGTGTCTTTAATGGTTAAAATGGCGAGACACAATAAAATCTTGACAGAATCGTGTAATTTATGCACATATTTTTATAAAACAAAATTAAAAATGTTGTTTTATAAAAATATTAGACAATTAGAATAAAAAACAATTAGAATAAATTGTTTTTATTCTAATAAAAACAAATAAAAAACAATTAGAATAAAAAAGATCTAACTTCTATTCTGTTGCCATTTTTGCCGCAACCGATAAGTCGTACCTAATTTGCAAATGTCAACGAAGTGATCGGAACAGCGATGGAGTTTCAAGTAGACAGATTATGTAGTTGCCTAGAGCAACTAGAATGACAGAGAGAAATAAGCAAATCGATTTAAAAACTTTATTTTTCTAGTTGCCAAATAATAAATACGTAAAAAATGCAAATTCTCACTCTATGAATGATAAAATACGAGAATAATACGAACATGTTATCGAGTATAAGTGATCAGATTTCTTTATTTTTCATTTCAGTTATAAGAATATATTTTTTCTAATAAGAATATTTAAATTTATATTTATATTTTTATCTTTTTACTGAGAATATATTCTTTTTATTTCTGTTGTAAGAATATTTACCTAACTGACCCTACACAGTTTCGTAAAAATTTTACCAACATCATATAATTTTTAGAAATTTAATTAGAAAAGAATACTGGATAATGTGCCTAACTTTTTAATTTTGTAATACTGAAAAACTATTTCCAAACAATATGAAAATTTTTATAACTATTCAGTGAAACGTTATTGATATAAAGAAAACGAGACAGATACCGAAATCTGAGTTTTAAACAGCCATCCTGCAATCCTTTTAAAATGAAATTTCATTATCAAAGTCTCAGATATCTGATCGCGACTTTAACGAGGCTTAGAAATTTCAATAGATACTTGTAATAAGCATGATTCAATATAGTTATAGTATATTCTAAGAAATGGGTTTTCAACAGGTCTGGCTGCATTACAGTTGCAACACTTTCTGATATTATGAACAAATAAATTTAAATGTGTCATCATCGTTACTGGGCGCAGTAGACACAATGTCGTCCATTCAAATTACATCCGTTTTAAATAAACATATGGCGGTCTGTTACATTACACACAGAATGTTATAAACCATCAAACCATAGTTTCTCGTTTATAAGCTGGAAGCATTTTTTTAGCTAATAACATTCGCAGGAAATTTCAATATCATGTTTTTCTTAATTAATATGCTGACAATGCATTTTGATTTAATTATTTTAGCAAATTTAAGAAAATTTATGTGTTTATGAATTTATTTAATATGACTAGTATATGCTTGACATTAATGTTTATATGCAATTATATCTATACAGATGCTTCATGTATGCTAAATACAGCAATGATTAAATGGATAGAAAACTGGATAACTATAATTTTTTAAAAAAAGTTCATTTTATTCCGATATTTTTTTATTAACCAATAATATTAATTTCATACATCTATACTACTATTATAAATGTGAAAGTTTGGATGGATAGATGATGTTAGTCAATCACGCTGGAATGGCGGAACGAAATTGGATGAAATTTAGCACAGATATAGATTATAGTCTAGAATGGAACATAGGCTACTATTTATTCCGGCTAATTGAGTGGTTAGTTTTGTATTAATTAAAAACTAACTTTCTCGTCAAAAATCTTCATTTCCTCCCTTCCAAATGAGTAAAGCTTAACATGTTTTCGACCGGTTGTTTCAAACGATTCTGTTTATTATTTTAGTGTTTGATACATTCAAAATTAAACATTGTAATTAATCAATTTTTTCGGATTTATTTTGAAATACTTTTAAATTAAAATCAAACAGAATATCGAAAATTAAAAATTTCTAACCTGTATTGCGTTACCCCAACTGGCGTAGAAAATCACGCATTATCGTTGTCCCAATTGGCGTTGAAAATTCACTCATGTGCAGTGTGCAGTAATTGTTGACAACTGTATTTTCATTTTAATTAAAAAAATTGTGTATATTACTGTTGAAGCTGTCTCAATCTGGATCGATAAATTGTTTTTAGGCTATCTGTGTACGAAGTCATGGGTATGAGCTAGTATATCTCATTGTTATTAAAATTTAAATATCAAAAACTCATTTGGTAAATGGGTTAATACCATTACCTAATCGATTTCCTCATGAATTCATCACAATCTAGTGGTCTTAGGTCTTAACAATGGCCTAATCGGAAATACGCCGTTGTCTGTATTTGCATTTTATTTCATTTTCTCATGCTCTTGATGTTTGTAATCACGAGGGTTATCTAATCAATTTTGATCCTCCTTTAGGAATTCACAACTGATTACAAAATTAAATTAATACATCATACTTTAAATATCACGAACATGTAATTATACGAAATCAGAGGGAATTGTCTCCCCAAAGCCTTGCATACTCCAATAAAGATGTCATCGCCCATTCCCTGTAAAAAAATTGTTAAGTAATAAAAGACAGACTGTGGATAAGGTCGAGAACACCTCGTAAGGTATTTTCGTATAACAACTAAGAAATATCAATCTTTGGTACGACAGATTCCATTTCTGCAGAATCTGTCGTACGATTGGCGATTAATTTTGGAACGCTGGTAATATGGTATTCGAAAATCGAATTTGTGACACGATTTTGCCAACTTATTGAAATCAAAATGTGATATAGAACTACAGAACTGTCAAAAAGTCAATACTATATTTGATATATGATCAACAGACGTTCAACTAATTGTTGCATTTGATTGTTTTCTACAATATTGATAGTAAATATGTGTATTGAATTTTATACATTTCTCTCTTTTTTTCCTTCTTTTTTTGTAGTTTCATGTTAACTTATATTTGAACAGCCAAAAGGCAGACTTCGTTTGAAGACGTTACGTTCGTTTTCGTAGGCACAAAATCGTAAAAGAAAGATGTTGAGAATATTGTATTTCGAAAAACGTGGGGATTCGTCAAAATCTTGTGTTCGGATATTTTTACGCTTATAATACTTTCTTTAAGCTTCTTATATTAAAAAGTAAAAAGTTAGCATGACGAAAACGTAACTGCAGATATTTAAAATCATACTGTATGTTGCATCACACTGTGCATAAATCTTGTACTCATACCTTCAACATGAAAGGCAAATAACAAATTGGCATGAAAATCACTCTAGATTTGTATCATGTAGATAGAATTTAACTATCCTTGAGTTTGAATAAGTATAACATTGAAAATATGCACATATTGTAAAATAACATCATTATAACTATGTATGTACGTTATAGATCTTCTAAACAACTTTCCATAATTTAGAAATTAATTAAATCAATCAATTTAAAATTAATTGAAATCTTGATCTTACTGTAGTTTCAGAGCAAATTATTTCCCTCGACTTATTTTAATGAAACTTTGAAATTCAAAAAAATTAACCTTTTCACTGATATTAACTATGTTCTGTGTAATTTTTTCTTCACTTTTTTTTATTAATTCTTTTAAAATTTGAAGCAGATAGTTTTCATATACAATAATATTTAAGACTTTGATCAACTGCATCAATAATTTTTTTAATTTCTGTCTTTTCGAGTGTTTTTATTAGTTTAAAGTAGTTATTAAAATGTTCTTAAAAATTGATTGAATGAATTAATACATACTTCATTTTGAGATTAAATTAATATTAAATTAATAATCGTAATTATAAATTACGATTAAAATTTGCTATGGCCCAATGGCAATCAATCAAGTGATTTTGTAAGATAAAAGAATTATAATTTATAATATATTATTTTTTAAAATAAAAATAATATACATGAAAATATTTCAACTCATAGTAACGTCGAATTTATCATTTATTTTTTTTAAAACAAAAGTGAATTTACTTTACAATCGTACAAAAATTCATAAATAATTCATATCTTTTAATTTTCTACTTAGAATCTACTTTAATCTGGGGACTAATAACATACGGAAAAAAAATTTGATAATTGCTTTTCACTTGAACAATCAATTTATTTCTTCATATTATTAACCCCTTTATTATCTAACCCGTTTTATAGCGTGTTTTTTTTTTCAAAGCTAATCTGATTCAAAATATTAACACTAAACATATGTTCCAAATATTTTCGGAACACATTAATAAATGCAGGATTTACGAAGTGCAAATATTTTAATTTTTTATAACTTGTCAAATTTATATAGTAAGTAACAGTTCGTGCATAGCATTATAACAAATTTAAAAATTTAATTCAGGGTAAAACAAAACATAGAAACACCAGTTTTTGAAACTAAACTAAACGATGAATCTTAACTAATAAATATAATAACCGATTATTTTTTTAATAAGATAAAACCATTTTTTTTTCAATTTTCGAAATTTGATAATATATGTTTTAATAAGTCAAACTCTACTACTTTCTTTTAAATCTAAGAACATTCGTAGACATAGCATATCACGAAACAACAACTTAAACAAAAAATTCCGTTACTACTAATAAAAAAAAACGTTAAACCGTAAACCGCTTTTAAAATCTTTTATTTTTATCACTCATAGTTTTATATCCTTTCTCCTTTCTTTTCTCTCGTAAGCAGAGGTAGCAAGTTTAGCAACCTTTTAAAAAAGTTATGTCTAAAAGAACATGTTTTTCATACAAGGGAGAATTTATATGTTTTAATAACAGTAAGTGTAGAAACAACTCCATCCATGATATTTTCTACTTTCGATTACAAAAGTAAATATAATTTTTATACGCCGAGTGCAAACGAAACACCATAAAAGCTCTATATCAACACACAGAGTAAATTTCTTTCTTTATCTAGAACAATTTGAAGTGTTCGAAGGCAACTGATCAAAGGTCATGATTTTGTCTTAAGTAAACCCATTTGTTCAATTTTGGGTCACGGAAGCCTAAAAAGGTAAGACAATTCTATTGAGACAAATGATTAATCAAAATCGTTTTTCCGCGTGTTTTAATATAATGCAAGAAAAAAATAAGCAGACGATTTTGCGTCAAATATAGAGGTAGTGTTTATTAAAGTAAAGGCAGATATTTTACTTCAGACTACTTCATTTTAATATCGTAAACAAATTTATCTTGTCCAAGAACCTATAGTTCGATTTTTAAAAGAAGAAATTACTTTAGTGTAAATTACTATTTAAAATACCTATTTGATATATGAGATGAAATTAATTAAATAAAATTAAATAACAGATAATAGAACATATGCTCTAATATCATGTAATAAAAATGGAAATAATGAAAATAACAACCAATAAATAAATGTTAAGCTAAAAAATGTAAAATTAATTAAAAAACATTAAAATAATTTTTGATGTATTATATTTTTATTTCATTTTTTTAAATTTTATTTTAATATTCTATATATTCCGTCGATTATTTCTTTTTCTACATTTAGCGTGGAATGCTTGTGACATCAAACTATTTTTTCATGTCAATGAGCTTACTAATTGTGGCGAAAAAACAAAATCTATTGGAAAAAAGGCTAATAAGTAATATAACTCACGAAAATCGATACAAGATACTAATAAAGGGATTGAAATGTAATTTTACTTTAACAAACATATAATATTTTTTAAATTGTATTCTAAAAATAAATGCAATTTTTTATAAAATAATTTTTTTAAATCATATATTTGCATAAATATTGAGTTGTAACAATCTGTTCTTGATTTTCGGCGCTAACACATTTGCGTGAATTTATTCCAAATTTCATTTTCAATAATAAAATTGCTTACTAACAGGAAAAAAATTATTCGTATTAATGCTTGTATACAAAAACTCAGCATTCATAATAAATATTAAAGTTAAAAATACATGAAAATTGTTTGCTAACTATGCCATATGTTTAGAAAATACATATAACGATGGTTATCACCAAAAAAAGGTTGAATGTATGAATATTTATTGAAGTTTCAGCTTAGAGTTGCCACTTAAATCTTCTAAATTCAGTTATCAGTTTTTGCAAGTATTATTCAACTTCACTTTTAAATAGTTATGTAAAACGAAGTCTTGAATTAAAAAAGTAGATCTTAAAAAAAAGAGCAGGCATATAATATATAATTTAAATACCAGATATGATTTAAAATTATGCATTTAAAAAACATCATATACTTAAACGATTTAATGAATGTAAAAAAGATTTATGAAACCTCCATTTTTTCGTAATTTATCTAAATTTTGAGGCATACAACTCTTTCTTTTAAACGGCCCCAAACGATTTTAAAAATTCGTGTTCTAAATAAAGAACGTAAAAACCCATCATATGTGCCCGGAATTCACAATGACATAGAATATTTGCATAGATAAAGAATTCCATTTCATATCTCTAATTCAAAGGATGCCGGGCAGCATAAAACATGAATACATCCTGTGTCATTCCAGATAAAATTTCTCGTTATACTAAAAATAGAAACCACAGAGGGTGAAAAACCCTTTTTTTAAATAAAAGAAACACTAATTTTTTCTTTCAGAGGAAGTAAAAAAACACATTTCTTTCAAAATACTTGTCCAGTTTGCTTCCATAAAAAAAAAACATCTCACTAAAAACTTAATTAATGAGTATTTAAAAAGAATAGTAGTTAATTTTTCTAAGTTTTAATGATTTCAGGAAAGAACAAATTTAGGAAATATGCAACTTTATATTTCTATCAAATTTTGTAAATTAATTTAAAAAAACAAACTATGATTTGATTTTTTTTCATGCATTTTATTTCGTAAATTTTAGATTCCTTTAGAGCTGGCTTAAATTTTCAGAATCTCTTACTTTATGAAGAGAGACTTTTTATTGTAATTGAATACAGAAAAAAAATTAGTATAGCTTTAATAAGAAAAAAGGAAATAAAGGAAAACCCAAAATATCAAATAAATCAAAAATACAAATTTTGTCTTCATTTATATTTCCTCCCTTTTTATTTATTTGTTTTTAATGAAAAGGGAAAAGTTTACAAATAATACTTGCAAAGAAATGATTGGCATTTCAGAAAAGAAATTGTTCTTAGAAAATCTGTATCATGTCTATCTTTAAATAAATAAAAAAATCCGATTCGTTAAATTTCCGAGAATTGCTAGTTATCGGTCAAATCTTGGATTCAATCTTAATCTAAATCTGGTCTTCTTAGAACGAATTGCAAACATTATCATAATTTATCTCTTTTTTTAAAAAAAAACCATATTCTAAATATTTAAAAATAAACATCACACACATCTACATAATTAAAAATAAATATCTCACACATATTCAATTAGTTTTCAAAAGTTCCCACAAAATTCGAATAATTATTGAAAAAGGAATATATTTTCATTTATTATTAATTAACAAATTTTAATGTATTTTTCAATTTTGAAACCATAACAAGTTTTTTTGACAAGGGAGCGAAATATTTTCCGTCAACAATGAACTTTAACAACTTTTCAACTTGTCAGTAGAAAAGAAATCCTAAATTTTATAACGACACAGTAAAAATTAAATGATACTTCTTAGTGAAGATCTCAGTCGAATGAAAGTAACAGTAAAAACATGAGAATGCAGCATGTAACGGTATAAAGACCTTTGCTCAAACATGAATACGCTTGTTGCATAAATTTACATTAATTATTCTTGCAATCATTAATCATTATTTTGCATTTATTAGTATTCTATCCATAACTATTTTGTAATAGCTTAATATGCAATTATGATACATTTATTCTTAATATTTAACATCGTTTTTTCCTTATTTGCTGTCATTTGAATTTAGTAAGAACTCTAATTAAATACTGTGTAAAAGTTTCTCGTGCTAGTTAAAAATAATAAATGAAAAATATTCGAAATTAATTCGTCAAAACGAACTTAATAGCTATTTGCTAATATTATTTGCAGCAACGATAATAAATGGACGCTTAAGAATGGGAATAGAATTCGTATAGAACAAATTTATTTATCTTTTCATTAGAGTTATTTACAACCTCTAATTATCATATTTCAAAATTTTATTTTTTGAAACTTGAGAAAACCAAAGCTTCGCGATATCACTTTACCTCATATAAAATTCATCTCACGATGAAGACAAGACAGAAATGGTATCCAAACGAAAGGACTGGAAGGTCGTTCGAAATTAACAAAAACAAACTTACATCTAAATTCGAGCCTTTATCATTCAGCAGTGAAATATAAACCACACCTTTCACCTGAAGGTTATAACGGCGAAGAAACGTGTTTGGAAAATTCGAAGCATTAATATTCTAATTTTTCGCATAATTTTACTATTGTAAAAATTTTCGTTGTTTGCTTTCCAATAAACTAACAATTTTAAAAATGGCAGTTTAATATTTCAATAAGTGTTAATAATATTTTAAAAATTTGCAGCGTTTGTTTTCCAATGAATTGACAATTTAAAATTAACATTTTTAAAAAATTTTAACAATTTTCAATAGACTAACAATAATAAATTTTAAAAAAATTCCCAATAAATTAACAATAATAAATTAACAATTTTCCTAAAAAAATTAACCATTTTTTCCTAATAAATAACAATTTTTTCCAATAAATTAACAATAATTAATTAACAATTATTTCCAATAAATTAACAATTTTTAAGCTGTTAATCTATTTTCCAATAAATTAACAGCTTAAAATTTCAATATGTATTTTATACTATAGTAAAAATTCGCGTCGTTTGCTTTCCTATAAATTAACAATTTTAAAAATGGCAGCTTAACATTTCAATAAGTGTTTCATAGATGAATAATATATCCAATATTAATAGAAGAACAATCACTTTTTATCATAAGATTTTTCAACGTTTCTATAAAAATTAAAGAACCGGCTTTTTTTTAATCTTTATTAAACTAAAAAAGTCTTCTGATTTTTAGTAAAAATAAATAATTTTATATTGTAAAAACTGCAACTTTATACATGATAAATTTAATTATTTTTATGTTGCTTAAAACTTTTTAAACTGATTCTGGGGATTTCTTTAAATTGCCAATTATATATTATTAAATGAATAACGGTTCTAAATGCCTTATTTGGTAATCCATGAACTTTTATAAAAGAAATGTAAGTATAATAGTATAAATACGTTTCAAAAGAAAAAATACCTCCGCATCAAATAGAATCAATTCATGGATAGCAAAGAACAATTATATAAAAAATTCTTAAAGAATTAATTCCTAAAAGTTATTTATTACTTATATAAATAAAAAACTTGCATTACTCATTTTAAGACAACAACAATCCATACATTAATTATCCAAAATTTGAAGAAAAAAAATTATTTCCCCGATATAAGAATATTTTTGAAGAAATATTTTCTTTTAAATTCTCGAATAGTTAAAAATAAATTTACTCCTTCATAGACCTTATAACAATAAATCATGATCTTCAAAATTATTTCTTAATATTGTGGATTTTTCAAACTGACTAGAGAATAATCATAAAACACAGAAATTTATAAACATAGAGGCATAAGCATAGTTTAAAAGATGTACACAAGAATAAAAATATTCGTATAACGGATTATTTGCTGAAATAACTAATTGCATAATTATTTATATAAAAATATAACATTTAGCTTATTATTCTCTTAAAAACTATATTTATCGACATTTAAAAGCAAAAAATAACCTGCAAAAGGTACATTAGCGAAATATTGATATGACATGATTATTTAAATAAAAATGTAATATTTAGATTGTTATTCTCTTAAGAGCTATATTTATTGACATTCAAAAACCCAATATCTGCAAAAAATATTTTTCCAAAATATTGATAATACAACAACAAAATAATATATTAATGAGACAAAAAAAATAAAAAAAATCATTTAATATAATAAGTTAATATAGTGCATGTAACTTATAGACTTAAAATAATCTGTCATAAAAAAAAATTCAAACATAACTTACCTATAATATTCTCTTGCTTTTCGCACTACATTGTTGGCATGTTGGCACAGAATAACTCCTGTTTCCATTTCTTCTAAGAAATTATCAGCGTCCAGATCTAGGCCTTCATATAATCCATTCAACCATTCTGCAAGATCCTCTTTCATAGCATATAAATACTCTTCGGAACTCTTAAAAGGCCTGAAAGGCCGAGGTTCCAAAAGAGTCACTTCAAAATCAGGGGGCTCGATTCCATTCCCCGTCATTTGATTGTCACAATCTTCCATCTTCTGCTTGTATTCAGTCATTTTTTTAGAAAGCAAATCTTAAAAGGATTGATACTTTTCAATATTCAGAATTTAATGAGATTATTGGCAACATCTTTTCATGTTAATTAAAAATAACAAAATGGAAATCTCGTTTCCTTTTTATTGTGATTAAAATTTAAGCTTCCAATAATTTGTTTTTAAAAAAAGATTTTAATTTATATTCGGAACAAAAAAATGATAAGAAAAGACAAGTGTATTAATTGTAGCAGAAAAATTTAATGTTGTAAAATAAACAATTAAAACTCTTTTTCCCGTTAAAAAAACAACAAAAAAAGAAAGAAATTATTGATGAATCGCCAAACGATTTCTATTCGTACAAAAAAAATAGATAAAAATACGCGAACGATTTTTATATTCGTAGAAACTTCGATTAAGAATAAAATGTTTACATAGTTCTTAATAGCAAAAATAAAGAAAGCAATTCCTCAGAAGCTAGAACTTCCGAAACGATGCGCGCACAGGTGCGCTTGGAAACCAGGTAACTCGTAAATGGGACGATGAGGAAATGCCGATACGCAGGTGTGACGCTCGGTCGCTTTAATGAACTGCCAAAATCGGGCGCAAAGGATTATAAAGAGCGCGCGCTCTAAGTAAACATGCTAAACCAGTCTCCGGTGGACGAGCGTCGAGTTAAACGAGTGAACATTTCCATCCTATACATAGCATGCCAAAACACTTCATCCATACACTACAGCGACCTCTGTCGACCAACAGATGAGAATTGCTCAATGACGCGACTAGAGTTAATTTCTACAACAGACAAACTGACTGGCGAATTTTAACTTTCTCCCTATCAGAAATGGTTGTTTCCTTTTTTATCGGACTGGGTAGGATTGCTAATTATTCCGCCGTGGTTTCCCCCTGGCTTGAAACCGTTGTGTCAATCACTGAAAGAATTTTATGCAATGCGTTTGAGATGGGAAGAATTAGAACAATTCGGTTCACGCTTTGTCTCAGTGACTGTACTCGTTAATTGTATAATAGTTTAGTTTTTTTTTCCTTTTAATTTTTAAATTTATAGTGAACCCAAATTAATTTTTAGCAAATGGCATTTTCTGGTATATTTATTTTTTTTAAATTTTATTTAAAAAATTGAAAATTGAATTTTAAAACAAGATGTAGAAAATGTAAAACTAATATTTGTATATTGAGCCATATTTTAAATAAAAGTATTTCGTTTCGATAAAACTATTTTATATTAATTGAGGTTGAACACTTCCGTTTTGCCAATCAAGATTTAAATTTTAGCTAACATTTTGATTGATGCGATGATTTTAATGTATAATTTATAGGATAATGTGATGCCCTCAAATTATATGCATTTACATATTTATAAAAATTGAAATTAAAAATATTTTGCTGAGGAAGACATTAACAGAAAACTTGATAAATTATTTAATTGAATATTATAACATCTGTAAATTTCATTGAACCAACTGTTCGCCAAAGGCGGCTAGTAGTAAATAAAATAGTTATTTTTTTATAAAATCATTTCGATTTTCATTTTAATTGGAGATCTTTTTGATTCATTTGAATGAATTTTGACTTTTAAAGAGCATCATGGATTTTTAATTGTTACTGTTGTTGCTGTTATTTTAGACTAGCCGCCTTTGGCGACCAGTCGGTTCGCCAATATTATTGCCGACTAAAGGGTTAAATCAATTTTTTTAATTAAAGAAAATTGTTAAATAACAAGTAATATAAAGAAAAAAATTTCAAGTCAGTTCCTACTTAGGTCAACAAAAATTTCATTTTAGTTACTTTGTTATTAAATAATTTCAATCAATATTAATAATTTATCAATAAAAATACTGATTTTCGCAAGAACTCGCACTCTTCACCTTCACGTGAAAAATACAGAAATCCTCGCATTTTACCAACTGAGCTACCGCCTGCCGATTTCAATATTCATTACAAAGTACTAAAACTCTATTTAAAGAATTAAAAATGAATCAATATTTGAAAGAACAATATTAACATCGAGTGTCATCCACTACAAGTTTTAAAAAATGTATGTGAACTTGAATGGATGAAGAATAAAAAGTATTTTTTAACGTCTGATAATTTGAACAAGGTATAAAAATATTTATATAGGGAGAGTATGAGCTAATAGTAGGAATTGAATAAACAATAAGAATGTGAAAGAACTTTTCACGCATAAATAAGTTTGTACAGTCTATTTATAGTGTAGAAGGAATAGTAATTCAAAGCGAAATTCATTAAAGTGAATAAATATCTAAATCACCAGCAAACTTATTAATGGGCATTATTAGTTTCAAATCTATAATCTATATTAATAATAATGATGAATGTGTTTTATCAGACTTGATGCATATTTACTTGGGGGGGGGGGGGAAAAAGGGAACATAGGAAATATATATATATATAAATATATATATATAAATATATATATAGTTTAAATTAATTAAAATTTTGATATTTTTTTAGTATTATTTCCAAAATTAGTACAGTATTAGTACAGTGCAAATATGATTTTTGTGTCATGAATCCAAATAAATAAATAAATGTTACTAATTTAATATTCGTTAAGTCTTTTTCGCTGAATTTTGGATATTAAAATAGTTTTTTTAGTATGATTTCCACCAGTTTTTGCTCTGAAATTCAAATTATTTTCATTATTTCATCAAACGGAAAATCGTGCGATTTTCATCCATTGTTAAAAGCCATAGAAGAATAATTGTGTTTAATATACTGGTAATTGAAAAGATAAATACAAAAATTACGTTACAATATTTCGAAATTTAGAACATACGTAAATAATAGGGTTTTAATGTTCGGAAATTTTGTAGAATGACAGGCATTATTTTATTGATTTAATGCAAATTAACTATAATGAATTATTCAAGCGAATGAGCTGGTCGCAAAATTCGAAAAGTAAAAAAAAAAAGGATGTAAATTAAAATTTTTAAAAATAATTAATTCTAAAAAGAAGCAATATAAGAGATATATTGCTACGTAAAATATTTTGTGTTCTCTTCTATTATTTTTGTTTACTTTCGTTCGAAAAGTAAGAAAAAAGTCGTTTGTTTATAAGCATAGAAAAGAAAATTTGGTATAATATTTAAACTATTAATACTATGATTATATAATATAAAGAATACAAGAATAATATTCATTTCTATTTAACAATATACTTCCAGTAATTTTGCATTGTATATCATAATATTAAATTAAAAGCTATGTATTTTGAAGTTAAATCTCATTTGATGAACTAATTATAAGAAATGTCATCATTACTCAAAAAAAATGAATATCGGTCAATCAAGTCTTTGTTTAAAAAAATGCACAATAATAAGCCTTGGTTGTAGATATCTTGTTAGGCAGGAACCTAGACAGGTAGATAGAATGAGAAATGCTGTTAGCTAAATTGCCAAATAATTAAATTTGTAAAGTCTATGAATTATAAAATATTAAAATTTTAACATGAGTTTACATAAAATTATCAAAGTCATTAGTAAATAAGTCGATACTTAATTGCTTATTTATAACCTTGCTACAAACTTATAATGTTACTCTCCAACATGGTTAGTTCAATCACTGGAAATATCGTTTTGCAATCAGGTCTGTTGGGTGCCGATCGGTGCCTCGTCAGTGATCTCGGAATTTGGTGACTATCTGGCGAATAGGCGCCGAATTTGGTGACAAAATAGATAGCACTGGAAACTTCCAGGATTTTAAGAAATGAGCCAATAGGAGCCGATATATGCTTGATCGGTCTAGAACTTTCTCTGTCCGTCTCCTGGGAACTATAAAAGGCTGGCAGTCTCAAGGTGCAGTCATTCTGAGTCGCAATCAAGTATCGAATAGTTGAGAGGATAACGAAGCAATGACGGAATAGTCCAGTGAAGAGTAAACGTTGTGTGGAATTCTAGCAATTGATGGAGTGAATTGTGTGTCGAGTTCTGGTGATTATTGTGAAAACAGCATCGAGTCGTATATGAAGTAACCAGTCGTATAGTAGAGGGACAACAGATGGATACTGATAAAGTGATGAGACAGTAGAGAATTGCAGACGTTTGGAGAGACCGTAAAGCTACATAAATTCCTTTATCTTAAATATTTATTCCTTAATATAATGTTTTGAGAAAATTCGGCTGGATGTAATCTGTTTGGTGAAAAAACACTTGGAATATTGATTCCACTGATGCTGACCGTCACAGTCTGTTTGTTAGTATTCTACTATACTTCATCCACAAAGCACCGTCTTCGTAATGCAGATAGCAATGGGTTAGCTGTCATACAATGTTTGCCGAAGAAGGAAATTGTAACATTTTCAGTTTATCTATGTTCTAAGAGAAATTTTCTAATCACTTGAATTCCGTTTTTACTTGAACTTTAAAATTTAAGTCGTAAGAGCTATTATTTTAAGACAGAACGAAAACACTGTTTGTAAAATTCTTAACATTATATAAGATCAAAATACGTTCACAGGGTCTCTTTCTACAGCTTTTTGCCTTCCTAATCTGTATACTGCACTGATAGTTGTGGATTTTAACAAAACAATTATTGATAGAAGCGGAAAATTGGATTATTTCATTAAAACATGAACAATAAATCTGATAAAGAAATGCATGTTTTTTCAAATAATAATTTACACTCACACGCACACATTCACTCACACAAAATCCTACATATACCACAAACTTATTAAAATAAAGGATTTAAAATAAAATAAACCATCTGCGTCGTTTTTAAGCTGAAATGTGAAACTAAATTATTCTGTTATTAAAAGATTGTTGCCAAAATATTCAATATCTTATAGTCTAAACCATAAATTTTTTAATGAAAAATCAGTTCATGACACGTCTCATGAACTGACTCCATATAGCATTAAGAATCTTCTAATAGGCTAGCACAATCATTTGACATTTAACTGCAAGTTGTCTTAACTGTACAATGAGTATTATTAAATAAAGGCGCATGCTAGGATTGTGAAATTACGCTGGAGCGTAGCTTGTGTTCTTGCAATTAAATCACGTGATAAGAAATGCATCGTCTAAATCAATATTAAAGTCAAAATATTTTTCACGTTACTTTTATGCATTTATTTACAATAACATAACTAAATTCCCGATTAAAAATGCTGAATGATTGTTGGCAAGTCACTGATGACGATGATTTAGCACTACCATTTACATAAGCACCTTCCTGATTTTTTTTGGTTGTCGCAATAATACTTTATGATTAGTTAGATCTTCGTCTTGAATAATTGGACTTCGTGACGACTCATTGAACAAGACGCTTAAAATGAAGTCTAATACATAACATATATTATCGTCAGCGCTCTGAACATTCAGATTTATTCTATGACCACTAGGGTGGGGCATGACGATTCCTTATGATAAATGGAGTTAAATATCCCTGGGTGGATCATGACTCAGTATTCAATACATTATCTCTCCAAGTTGTTCTAAGATACTAGTAAAAATATATGGATATGAAGAATCATTTAATAACATAGTAGGAAGGAGAAAAAGAGAGCAACAAATCTGTTCGTAAAAATAAAATAAAATCGGCTTCCGTTGAGAAACTACATTTAAGGAAAACTACATTAAGGTTTATATATATATATATATAT
>JAOUZG010016704.1:3238824-3255214 GCA_026289955.1 Argiope argentata | reverse complement strand
TAAAAAAACAATTATTAGATTAGAAATAGTATAATATACAAGAAATTAGGACATGTTAAATTTTGTATGGCAAACTGTACACACTATAGAATAGGATTAGTAAATCCTAAGTCAAAGGCACACACTTATTTATAAACTTGTGACATTAATGACAAAATAAAAAGAATGGTTATGAAACACAAGTATATAACTGTACATAATTGCTGTTCTTTTTCATATTTCTGAAATTCTAGTATATTGATAAAGATTGTTGGTTGTTATTTTTAAAAAAAATCAATGTTGATTATTAAGGAGAGATAAATGATGTCTTCTTGACCAAAAACATTTCTTTTCGAATCCTTAGTGAAAAACAAACGAAACCAGTTAGGCTCGCTTTTTTATAACAAAAGAATTAAAAGATAAGGATAATTTGTCATAAATATTTTCAACTATGCATTTTAAAAAGCATGTATTTTACTAAGTATTTTAAAAGGAACTTGGAGGATTTCATGAAAATTGATTTAATTTCCTGCAATTATTTGGCTTAATTTATGTATTGGAAATGCGATTCGCTTAAACACCCTTCGTAAGATAAAATCAAGTGAAAGTTGCGTTCCCCGTGCCCTTTTGTCCCATAATGAAGAATGACACGCACTGTTGCGCCCTGATCGCATCTCAACACGCACGTCAGCTACCACCCCAAATTGTTTTAAGATGATCGCTAATGATAAGTTATTTGAACAATGATGACAATTGCATATATTTGCAACATATAAACATACACCTATGTTATTTTTAGATAGCTTTATTTTACTTGTCTTATTTCATGCCTGCAAAGGTGTAATTTTGATATTGATTTTTCAATCATTTCTTAGTAATCAAGTGTTCCGATGTTTTGTATAGGTATTTGGACTTAAGTCACAATTAAATATTTGAGTTTATTATTTCGTTATTTATCTTGTAACTCAGTTTAGTATCAACGTCCCATTGTAAAGCAACGCAATGTGTATTTTGGGATGGACTGCGTAACCATGGTCAGATAACAAATACGACACCTGAGCTGGCATCCCCCTCTCCAAGCCACACCGCAATATCAGGAGGACGTCTGGCAATGACGGTTTTAATGTGCAACTGACTCCCTGGGTTCTCGGTTCGAGTCCACTTTTTGCTTTATTATTTACTTATGAATTTATATTAATATTTTGCTTTTTAAGTTTATCTAGATAGATGTCTTATTTTATGCATGAAGTTGAAGAATGCGAGCTCAATTCTCACGAAAATCAATCCTTTTTTTTGATAAATTATTTATATTAATCGTAATTATTGAATAAAAAGTAAATAAAATTATAAAAAAAATTTGTTGACCTAAGTAGGAATTGATTTATTTTTTGTATTATTTTTTTTATTTTATTTTTCACACTGACCCAAAGTATGTGAAACTGTCATGAGTGTTTCAATACTGGTAAAGATTTAATAATTTGAAGAAAAAAATTCAATATTTTCAGTTTAATAACATTTTTAATAATTTGACGATTTTGTGTCATCAATAGATCGTATAATATAAACGCAAAACTAAAACGTCCTTCCATGGATAATTTACAAGTTTGGAGAGGAAGTTTATATTGTTCTTCTAAACATGAAGAAAAAAAAAATTCGCAATTATTTTTTTTTCATTTTGCTTCAAAATGAGATTTAAATCTAACTTAACTGAAACTGAACTTGGGTGTCCAAATTTAAACAATGCATCACATAAAAAAGATAAAAAGTCTTTTGCCACGGAAAGTCTGAGGCCTCATTAATATTAATCCATCTGTAAAAGTAGCAAATGTTATGAAAATAATTTTAAAAAATTACTGGAAATTTATAAACTTCGTAGTTCTTTATTTAGTCCAAAATTATATTCCAAATATTTTTTTCAAATTAAAAAAAATCTTTTTGTCTCTGTCTTTGTTTAGTGAAATTATTCCTATATATTAGTTTATACATATATTAACAGTCCAATTTCATTTAGACTGTATTTCTGTGTGTTTGTTTATGTGTACTTTACATATAACTTTTATGCTTTATATTTTATTTGTATTATATTTTATTTTATTTATATGTATAAATTTATATTTATATTTTTTATTTTATTATTTATAATTAATATATATTAATTTTTATTCTATTATATATATTTATTTTATAAATTTATATTATATTAATATTTATTTATATTTTGAATATCACCTTTTTGATCAAGTTTCCGAAGTTTATACCATTGTAAAACCTAAATTATTGCATGTTTCTCTTTACATATGACCAAATTTTTTGTGTGCATGTATTTGTATATATTTTTAGTTTCCATATATTAGAGTTAGTTTTTCTATGTTAGATACATTTAAAAATAAGTAAATAAAAACATGTAGTTTTACAGAGTTACTAAAATAAAAAATAAATTGGTATGTTTTAATATTAAATAGAGCAACTATGGAATAAGATCCTTTAAATAGAGTGCAGCCTTGGGTAGCACTATACCAAAATCCACTGCTAGTGTACTAATGCGTGAATGTGACCCATGTGACCAAGAGAAGTTGCATAGTGAAATTATTAAGCTCGCAAACATATCTTGAAATTTCCTTCTGTGATTCGTCAAATCCCCCCCCCGTTGTAATTTACATGAAAGTAAGTATACGTTCTACAGAATGTAACGCAAAATGAATCTCACCTATATGATTACAAATATTGACTACAGCTTGAATGTCATCTATGTGACAACGAATATGCACTACAGTTTGAATATCACCCATGTGACTACGAATATGGACTATAGTTTCAATGTCACCTCTGTGACTACGAATATGGACTACAGTTTGAATATCACCCATGTGACTACGAATATGGGCTATAGTTTCAATGTCACCTCTGTGACTACGAATATGGACTACAGTTTGAATGCTACCTATGTGACTACAAATGTGGACTACAGATTGAATGTCACCTGACTTCAAATATGGACTACAGCTTTAATGTCACTTATGTGACTACAAATATGAACTATATTTTGAATATTACCTATGTGACTACAAGTATGGACTACAGTTTGAATGTCACTTATGTGACTACAAATATGGACTACATTTTAAATATTACCTAAGTGACTACAAATGTGGACTACAGTTTGACTGTCACCTGACTACAAATATGAGCTAAAGTTTGAATGTCACCCATGTGACTACAAATATGGACTATAGTTTCAATGTCACCTCTGTGACTACGAATATGGACTACAGTTTGAATGCTACCTATGTGACTACAAATGTGGACTACAGTTTGAATGTCACCTGACTTCAAATATGGACTACAGCTTGAATGTCCCTTATGTGACTACAAATATGAACTACATTTTGAATATTACCTATGTGACTACAAATATCGACTACAGTTTGAATGTCACTTATGTGACTACAGATATGGGCTACATTTTAAATATTGCCTAAGTGACTACAAATGTGGACTACAGTTTGACTGTCACCTGACTACAAATATGAGCTAAAGTTTGAATGTCACCCATGTGACTACAAATATGGACTACAGTTTGAATGCTACCTATATGACTACAAATATGACTGCGGTTTGAATATTATGTATGTGATTACAAATAGATACATAGAGAAATTATTATGTTCTGTAACAAAGCTTTATCTGCAATGTGGTCGATTTTTTAAAGATTACACCAAAACTGTTATAAATCACTGTCTATGAATATTGTTGCATTGAAATGAAGCAATCGACTCTCCAAAGAGAAGCAATCGACTCTCCATGGTCTACACACTAGTCTCACAATCAGGAGATCGTGAGAGTCCCACCAGCGACAATAAAATATAAAATTTATGTAAATCTTTATTTAATTCTTTAATTTATGCTCTCCTTTATTTCGAGTTCCAGAAGATTCTGGATCTTTCTTTAATTTACCAGATGAGTGCTATGGACTTTTCTTAATATCTCCAAAAAAGTATTCTGGAACTTTTTTTGTTGATATAAAAGCAGAAGATCTCTCAGTCACGGCGTTCAGAGTTGCACAGAGCTACATTAATACATTGGTTCGATCACTGAGTTACATTAATACATTGGTTTTACTGTATTTTCTGTGTCTAGCTGAATTCCAAATTGGCAATGGAATGGATGTTGCGCATGTGACCGAGGAAAGTTACATAGGGAATTTTTGTGTTCAAACAACGTATTAGTCTTTCTTCTATATTGTGATCAAAGTTTTCTTGATATAATAGTTTACAAAGAAATGATAGCTATTAACTATTGAGATAAATTCAATTAGCTCTAGCATCTCTACTTCATGAAAGAAAAGCATAGAAAAGAAGACCAGAGCTTGAAGGCCTCCGAATAACTGCGAAAAAACCCAATTCTGTTCAATATTCTACTCATTATACGATAGATTTTTTCCTTTAAAGATATAGCGGTACGTGCGAAGAAATGTAACAATAAAAGTGCTTTTTTTGTGCTTCAAATAACGCTATTTAAAGCAAGTTTATGAATAATCACGTCTTAATGAGCTCTTCTGAGAATGATGGGTAGTTCGATAATGCCTACACGACCGATAACTGACGACGCCCTGATTGCTGACACTTCTCCGTGCAACTTTTTTTGATAAGCCGCGATTTGCAAAGCACGTAATTTTTTTTTTCTTCAATAGATCGAACTTCATTTTCTGGAGGTTTGAATTTCGTGGAGCACAGGAAAATCAGGCCGTTTGAAGGAAAAGGTATTTAGCACCAGACATGGAAACAAAAGAATGATTGATTTATTGATAAGAAAAAATAGATTTTTTTTATAGAACAGACTAGCAAATTTGACATGCAGTGAAGTAGTCTTGTTTTAAACTTGTGACCAGATTAGCCTGGATAGTTTGACTGCTATTACTCCTTTTGGTGGTTTTTTTTATTTATAAATGTACTAGCTTTTACGCGCACACAACTAATCTAAAAACAATTTATTTACAGAGTGTACCTAAAATAAAGCAAAACAGCAAATCAACTCCGTATTTCTTTAAAATCAAGTCAATTCTATTTTATGTATCCATCGAGATTGAGATAGATACACAATACTATACATATAATTTTTAAACTGTTAATTAAAAAGAAAATACTATTGTCAACAATAGAATGACAGATTTACAACACATTGCATGTGCGTGAATTTTCTTCAGAAGTTGCGGTAATACAATACAGATTAAAAATTAGACGGAAAGAACAATAAATTACAAAAAAATTCCATTAGGATGGTAAGATAATGTTAAAATGAAAAACGGTTAAATAAAAACAAACGATTCAAAAACCTCTGGCAAATGTTTTCAGACTTTTTTTTATTTTTTTATTTTCTATTCAGATGAAATTCGTAAGCAGACGATTTTAAACAGAACAAAATAATTGCACCTTCAAGAGAATAAATAATTTTTTTCAGTTAAATAATCCTTTTATTATAATAAATAATTACCTGAAATAAAACAAAACAGCAATGCATATTCGTGAATTTCAGCGCCAATTGAGACAACGTAATGCGTGAATTTTCCGCATGAATTGGAATAACGCTTTACAGAATAAAAATTTGTAATTTCCATTATTGTTTTATTTTAATTCAAAAGTACTTCATAATGAATATGAAAGATCGATTAATTAACAATGTTTGGTTTTAATTGCATCAAACACTAAGAAAATAAACAGAATCGTTTGAAATAATTGGTCGGAAATATATTAAGCCTAACCCCATTTGAGTGTGAAAAAATCAAAATAAATCGAAATCTTTCTCATTCAGCGGTGGAGAAGATTTTTGGCGGGAAAGTTAGTTATTAATTAATAAAAAATTAACCACTCAATTAACCGGAATAAAAATTAACCTATGTTCTTCTGTAAACTATAATCTATCTCTATGCTCAATTTCGTTTAGCTGTTCTGACGTGATTGACTAGCATCGTCCATCCATCCATCTAAACTCCCATTTATAATATCAGTATAGAAAATTCACTGATGTAATTCTTGATAAATGGTTGCTAAATTTAATAAAAACCAGCTGTAGTTGTCTCCTTAAAACTTTCTAGCATACCCTTTAATAGAGATGTGAACTTTCCCGGTGAACGCCTTGCATGGCACTGGCATACAACAGTTACGAAATATTAACCTTTGGCGGGAATATAGAATTTTTTACTAAATCTATCATCGGATTCTTGGTGAATCATTTGGTGATTAACCTTGGTAGGCTGTCAAAAGTATACAAAAATAAAAGTTGACTTCCAGACATATTGTTATGAATTTTGTGTAAATTAGATGTAAAAATTGTAAATGTTTGTAACTTGTTTAATTGTATGATATTATTTGTAATGGAATCGCGCTCAGCGAGAAAAGGCCGTTTTAAAGGGATTTTCAACTAATCGCCATATTTGACAAACTTGGCGATGTAAGTGCGTTGGCGACATAATGAGGCCTCTAACGGTTTTTACTACGCGCCAAAATGTGCAGTGGAAACTAAGAAATAAAGATTTGTTTCTAAAAATTAAATAATTACAATTAATATAAATTATCAAAAAATGATTGATTTTCGCAAAAATTGAACTCGCATTCATTCTTACCGACCTTCATTTGCCCTTTACAGATTGAGCTACTGCCCGTTGATTTCAATTTTCATTACAAACTGCTAAAACTCTGTTTAAAGAATCAAAAAATTAATTATTTTTAATAAATAAATTGATATTGGAAAAAAACTGTATCAACAGTGAATGTCATCCACTACAAGTTTAATAAAATTTACTTGAGCTTGAGTGGATGAATAGAAAGTATTTTATTAACAATTGAAAATTTGAGCACGATATGTAAATATATAAAGGGAGAGTGTAAGCTAATAGTAGGAAATGAATACGAAATGTTTAGTTCATAAAGAAAATTATGAAAGACAAAAAAACAGAAATATTTTTTAAAAAATTATTTAGAAATGAATGTTTAAAAAACTATTTGGGTAAAGCACATTTATTGAATTATAGGAATTATTGAATAATAGGACCTAAATTATAGCACCTACCCTTAATGGGAGACTTCTTGGATGACTATTAAGGAATTAGAACACATGACATTTGTTTCAGTGAATAAATTTATTCAATAATTTGTATAGCATTGAACATAGCGAAATGTTTAAATTCATCATCATTTTAACGCTATTTCCTTTCAGAGCTTACAGTAAAAAAGGAAAAACAACACGAAACTAGATGGAGTTTTCTCTCCAAATATTTTTTGCACACTCCGTATTAAAGATGATCTCCGCTTCCCAAGTTTCCATAAAAATGTGGATCTTGGGCAAGGCAGAGAACGCAATAAGTACTCAGATTTTTATATTCAGAGCTCCATACATGAAACTTGTGTGTTCCGTAGTATAAGGAAGAAAAGTTGTACTTGTGTTTTAATTGCATGACATTGGCAGACATTTTTTAACGAAATATCGGTGTTTGGTTTGAATCTAAAGCGATTTTTTGCAATATTTTTTAGATGATGAATCCTTGGCATATGGTAAAAAATAAGTATCAAAGTATCGAAGGGACGCCTTTTTCAGATCTATTGAAATCAAAAATCGGAATACAGAAGCTCTTGTAGTCACAAAATCACAAACTGCATTTCATTTATTAAAGTTATATTCGTTTAAGGCGACTAGAGACCTTTAAAATTATTTTTTGTAATTTTCACCTTAGCGAATTTTAACTTGCATTAAGAGTAACACTATAGGAGATGTCATACAAAATTTTAAAGCATTATATTAATTTATTTATGAGTTAGGAGGGTTAATATAATATAATATAATATAAGTGATAAATAACAGTAATGAAAAATGTCCCATGCGCTCCAAATTTGTTCGAAAGCGCACCAATTTGTATTATTACTTTCTCTAACGCTTTTGAAACAAAAGTTCGGATTAATCTTGAATTTTGAGTGTGAAAATCAAAATTAACCAATATGATAACTTAAAACTACTGATTACTTAAAAAATATTTAAGTAGTTTTGAGTTATAACATTGATTTATTTTGATTTTCATACTCAAAATTCAAGATTAATCCGAACTTTTGTTTCAAAAGCGTTAGAGAAAGTAATAATACAAATTGGTGCGCTTCCGAACAAATTTGGAGCGCATGGGACATCTTTCATTACTGTTATTTATCGCTTATATTATATTATATTATATTATATTATATTAGCCCTCCTAACTCATAAATAAATTAATATAATGCTTTAAAATTTTGTATGACATCTCCTATAGTGTTACTCTTAATGCCTGTAAAATTTCAAATTGCTAAGGTGAAAATTGCAAAAAGTTATTTTAAAGGTCTCTGCTCACCTTAATAAATAGAAAAAAAAATTGGTACGAAATTTGAAAGGAATCCACATTTAAATACCAAAATTGTGTGCCAAATTTCATTAATTTAAGTTGTTACGAGTTTGGAATATTACATTTATATGAATACAAACTTACGGACTCAGATAAACGATTTATTCCATGACTATTTAGTTCGAAATTTTACGAATCTATCGTTTAGATGCTTAACCAGTCTACTAAATCCCCCCAATCTAGCTGTTTTTGGACAGACAGACTGGTAGGATTCTTTGTATACACTTCATTTGAAATTTGATAAAAAAAAAATCTATTAATTTGGTGCTTCAAGTCGAAACTTCAAATTTCTACCGTTTAATTCAAAGTATGTTTAAGCCAGCATGTACGCTAACATACAGCGCGTCAGACAGAAATAATTACAAAATTGCGTTTATCGGGGAAGGCGGGTGTCAAAACGTAGAGATTCATCAAAACTGTGTGTATAAAGGCAAGAAGATGCAATGAAGGATTGTGATATTATACTTTTTTGCTTTATTTTTGCTTTCTCGTAATCGAAATACATATCACTGACCCACTGACCCACCTGAATGCACACGGATAAAGAAAACTTAATGACCGGACCGCCGCAACAGCAACACTGGCGAGAATTGTGGTTGAGTTCTAAGGGCCATCACCGGCCCCGGTACAACCCTTCCCGAAGGAAATACGTCCCGTCATCGATGGGAGGAACACGATCCCTCACTTATTTGTTTAACCTCCAGGGTGGCAAGATTCAACCACCATACTGGAAGCATCGCATCCTTTTTTCAAGGTGCCTCTGCCAGGTGAAAACGAAATACATAAAAAGAAAGTATAGTGAACGTTAACAAAAAATTCGGCATCGATATTTCGTTAAATTTGCTTTTTGAGACTTCCTTGAGTTTAAAAAACACAATTTTGGAATCCTGCACTTCTGTTTGCCTGTCTGAGAACATGATACTTCAATAATATTTATAGCTAGATGGATGAATTTTTGCATTTGGACTTCGCTCTAAATCAGTAGATTCTGTCAAATTTTGAATGAAATCCCTTTCCAAGGGATCTGTCTGTCCAACTGTTCTGTTCAGTTACAAGCAGATCCTGATTAAGGCAAGGGTATACGGGGAAGTTGACCCGGGCATCCACATCAGTGGGGGTTCCCAAGTCGAATAGAAAGTTTATTTTACGTTTACTTCTTTAATGATTTTTTAAAACAAAATATTAGTAGTGTAAAAAATATCAGTTTTATGTTAGCTTCTTCATCAATCTATCGTATGAACACACAAAAAAAACCATATTTCATAAATCCGTGGTTTTAGGGTGGAATTCAGCTGAGTTTTCGCAGTCTCGATGTACAAATTTGGCCATTCAAAAGCCTATATTTTTACATATCACAAAATGCAATATGCTAATGAAAATATGGGCTTCTGATTGGCTTAAATGAGCCATCGTAATTGCGAAAATTCAACTGAATTCCGCCCTAATGTCAGGCAATAGTAGGAATTTTTTCAGCTAGATGACCTAATTGAAATGTACATAATTTTTTAAAAAAAATGTTCTAATATTAAGTTTGTGAGATTTAGGAGTTTCTTTTAAAGACAAATGCTTAAGATAGTTGTTGAAAGCATTCTAATATGAAGCTTGCCTTATCATTTTGTCTGATTGCATTTTAAATTTAATGGCTAAATATGGTGCTTCAAGATGAGATTAAGAATGTTTTCAGTTTAAATAGCATTTTGAATTAATAAACGAAAAACACCGTAGACACGTTCTATGCACTTCCATGTAGTGAACAAAGGGGGAGGGGGCACAAAGAAGATTTTGCCCCGACCCCCAATTAGGTTGCGGGCTCTGGTTACAAATGAAGAAAATAACTACAAAGTATGAAGAACTGAACTGTCAAAATTTACTACTGACTTTTAATATCTAAAGAGTAGATCCTTATCAAGTTCCAAACTAAATCCGAGAAAGGGCTGTTCTTTGTCTGTCCGTACTTCTGCAAGTACATAAATCCAATAAGGGAACAATGGAATAAGTAGTGAAATTTAATACACAATTTTAAAATCTAAATTAAATAGGTATCAAATTTCAATGCAGTTGATCGTTAATCCATTATGAAATCGGCTGTCTGCCGTTCTGTACATTTGTATGCATAAATACGTGATTAATCAAAAGCGCAAAAGGCTGAAATGAAAATTAAATTTAATGTACAATTTTAGTATCTAAAACATACAATGAAATTATTTAATTTTGATTCAAATTTCTTAACCCTTTGCGGTCCGAAAAATAATTAGATGTAAAATTATTCACCTAATACAAAGATTTGTTTAGAAAATAAATGTATATAATTCCTTTAAGTCGAATTTCTTTGAAAAATTAATCTACATCTCTT
Source organism: Argiope argentata (assembly GCA_026289955.1). Classification (NCBI taxonomy): domain Eukaryota; kingdom Metazoa; phylum Arthropoda; class Arachnida; order Araneae; family Araneidae; genus Argiope; species Argiope argentata. The sequence goes on along the minus strand of JAOUZG010016704.1, from coordinate 3,244,463 downwards.
AATCTTATGTGGGCATTTTTAACAATTAAATTTGAAAAATAAATAAATAAAACGTCATAATGATGCACAATCTTGAATGGTGAGTCCCACTCGACATCGGATCGTAAAGGGTTGATGATTTGATTGGCTGTGTTTATTCAGTACTTTCGCATGCGTATAAACACGATTATTAAAAAATGAAAAGATTTCAATAAATGAAATTTGGAATTAACTTTATTATAAAAACTGCAGTGTGTGCTAAATTTTGATTTAACTCTGTTGAGAAAACGGTGTGCGAAATTTTCTTCACATGTTACGAATACAAACCTCAACAGAACTCTTAAAATAAAAATCTGAGCTCTTTTTCTTTCACGGCCTTGCCCAAGGTTTTATTCGGAAAGGAGGGAATGTAACTTTTTTAGAGATTATATGCGATAATTTCAGAGAAAATTATCTCATATATTTTAACTTTAATCATTAATAGGATATATAGTAAATTGTAAAAAAAAATACTTTAGAAATCACTTTTTAATTGATTTGGTTGATTCGTTTATAACGACCTACTTATTGATAACTAGGAAAAAAAACAATAAAGAATAATTAAGAGAAATTTAGGATGTTGATTTCAATTTACGGTAGAGAGTTAAAAATCGAGTTCATCAGACAAATTGAGGACATTCTGTACGATTTGCAAAAGTTGACAATTTAAAATTAACTTTTTTTTTATCAAACATAAATATTAAATATAGGACAGATTTTTTTAAATCTCAGTTTTTTCTTATAAGTAAAACTTAGGGTCGTCTGTAATGTTTAATTCACATTTCAAATAAATCAATATATATTTTTTACAAAAATAAATAAATAAAAAGGAATTGTTTTGGTTAATATAAGACATCTGGTTAACTTAATATGTAATGGAACCTCTAAATATCGAATTTGAACAGGTTGGGTGAAAAAATTCAATTTAAAGAAATTTCGTTATATATTAAATTCGATTTACAGAAATACATACTGAAAATTTTGCATCCTTTTCTTGCTAAAAATAATTATGTATTGTTTATTTCTTAGGATTGAAGACGATATAAAAGAATTAATCAAGAAAATTTATTTGTAATAGCATATAAATAACGAGCTATTTTCCGAAATTGTTGGAACTCTACTCATTGAAAAAAAATCTTTTCTTTCTTTCCCCCTTTTTTGTTACGTCATTTTAAAAAAAATCTAAATTGAATTTTACTTTCATACTAAAAGATTTCTCTTGGAGGTCGCCTCCTCTGTAAGAGTTAAAGTGAACTAAAAATAAAAATATCGCTTCAAATTAGGAAGGTGATAGTTTGCTATAGAGGACAAACTATCACTAAAACAGGATCTCACTGGCAAGTGCTAATTACTTTTTTAGTAAATGGGTAATGCTCTTTCTGGAACTTCTCTTACCGTATAAATCGAAAATAATTTATTATCATGTGATAACATGATGTTGTTTTGTTTAGGAGGTTTTGATGTCTCCAAAATGTACGGGCAAAAAATATTTTTACCTGTTTTTACCAGTATTGTTTTATTATTAAGTATGCTTCTTTGACAGCAGATCCTAGTTTAAAAGATAGACCTGATGTTGTCAGTATTACTTTATTATTACGTATGCGTCTTTGACAGCAGATGCGTTTTTATAAGGTTGTCGTAGAACTATGATACCATAGCTGTTATTTCATCTCAAAAGCGGGCGAGTTCCAAAACTTTGTTTGAAAGCTGAAAAAAATGAAAATGAAAGCTTAAAAAAATATCATTATGTACTTAGTATATATATATATAGAGAGAGAGGGATAAAAACTTATAGGGGTTTTGAATAATTGAAGGCTACGAATGATTGAAGCTCAAAATCTCGTGGTCAATGCATAAAGCATTAATGTCAATATTCATCAACATCTTTTAATTTATTTTTACCAGAATTGCATCATTATTATGCATGCTTCTTTGAAAGCAGATGCGTTTTTAAAAGGTTGACCTGCTTTTACCAGTACTGATTTATTATTACGTATGCTTCCTTGACAGCAGATGCGTTTTTAAAAGGTTGTCGTAGAATCATGACACCATAGCTGTTATTTCATCTCAAAAAAAGGTCGAGCTCCAAAACTTTGTCTGTCAGGTAGAAAAATTGAAAATGAAAGTTTTAAAAACTTATTATTAGAGAGAGAGGGAGAAGTATCGTTATTATTTCAAACTGGTTTAAATTGATTAGTTACTTAAATTAATTAAGATAAATAATGAAAAATAATAATGTTCTCATATGATAACTTGAAATTTACGATCGAAGATTTAATTTTTTATTTATCTTGCTTCTTAAGAAAGAAATCAGAGGACCCTTTTTGACAGCAAAGGCACACCAAATATTTAAACGAAATTTTGTATTCGATTTATAGAAATTTTATTCGATATGAAGAAACTGTTGTTAGATATTAAAGTTTCTTCATATCGAATAAAATTTCTATAAATCGAATAAAAAATTGTTTAAAATATTTGGTGTGTCTGTTGTCAAAAAGGGTCTATGCTAAAAGAATTCGATGCTAAGTAGACACTGCATTTCCATTTGTTAATTATATGGGCGTTCCAGGTTGAAGTGTAAGCAAATATCAACTGGAATGGTCAGTTAAAGTTTATTTTAAATTTTCAATAAAAACAGTCAACGTATGAAATTAAATTCCTACTACTATAAGACACAAAAAGAAAACAGGCAACACAAAAATGATTAAATCCCCCTCGCTCGGTCGCTTGCTCAATGGAATCACTTTTCAATCCGTAATAATAAATAACCTACTCTACTCAAATTAATGGATATTACATTTATAGCCAGGAATAAAAAAACAGAAATACTTTTTAATGAGTTAGAACCAATGAAAATGCAGATCATGCCCTGGTTCTGCCATGCCTTGTTGAGCGCTACAAGGTTAGAAGAAAAGGAATGAATCCATACCTTGAATCCCGTTTGAAAGTGAACGTTCGTTGCACGTGTAGGGGGGTAGGGGACAGAGTTTAATGAGCCCTATCCACTTCTCCAGCTAACCCACGATGTCTGGAAGGGATCATTTTTTTAAAAAGTTTTTTTTTTTTTCCTATAAGACGTGATTCGAGGCCACCTCGCCTACCGATTTGAAAAATTGTCTTCGCCAAGATTGCTGTCGTTGATGAATGGTCGCCAATCGCGGCTCCACTTCCAACAAGAGTGTACATATCTATTTTTTTTTTCTTGGCTTTGACTGGTGCTTCACGCTTTTTCGCTACGAGACCAAAAGAAATGTGTCTGATGTTTCTTTATCGGCGCGATAAATTTTGACGGTGGCTCCGTTATCTATTTGCAAAGAGCCTCCGTCGATAAAAAGGTATATCACATTTTTTTTCTTTTCCACCAGGATTGCGCAAATGTGACAGGTCTTAAGTGGCTTTGAATGGCTATTTCCGGAATGGATTCGACACGCGTTTAGCAGCGAGAAGCGGACGTGGGCTTCTATTTCATGCGCAGTAGAAATGGAGCAAGAATTTTGTTTATGAAATATTAGAAAGGAATGACAAAAAAGAGGGAGGGAGAGACTCCTACATGTTAACATACTTTCTTACAGGTGTTTATGAAGATTTATTTCAACATGATGCCTTGGAAACTTTTCAAGGTACAGCATAAAAAATAGGTGTTTTGAAATTTGATACTTCAACCTATTTACGAAAAAAAAAGATGGATAGAAAAAAAGGAAATAAATGGAAAAATTAAAAAGATCGTAGAAACTGAAATCCTAAAATTAAGAAGCCAGACTTATTTTTGACTCGTTTATTATCCGGCGAATTTTGTGTTGGAAATATTTACTATTGATTCGCCAAACTTTAATAACATATATGCTACCGTTAAAGCTCGAATACCATCAATGTGCTAATTACTTTGCTAATCTATAGATTGAATAATTTGCTCTGTTAAATTGCGGAATCAAGAGTTTTTTGTATTTTAGTTATGTAATGTGCACTTTAGTGGCTTCTATATCGTTAAAGTTTATTAGTTTCGAGTTTTAGTAAAACAGAGGCTGGGTTTTATAAACTTGGCACTATAACGCGTATTTTAAGACAATTGTTTGCGAGATCTGAATTCAGTGATTGCAAAGACAATTTTTTACTGAAAGATGATGTCCCTTCTATAGAGATATCTTTAGTCAAATATCTCTAGAAGCTATAAGTGTGATTTTCGGATAGAGCTAGGCCCGAACTCCCAATCTTATAGTTAGTAGCCAAGTATTATACCGATCAAGCAAAAGGGAATCTTCAGCTCGAAGGATATTAACTGGCTTATATAGAAATCACCACAAAACAATCCTTAAGAAACGGTCTGGGTTTCAAAAACATGTAATTGCAAAAAATGTACCACAAACAGGTGTGCTTGTCTCAAAAACCGATTACTATGCAAGTAAAAGTGTCACCAAGCTTTAAAGTGAACTATGGTGAAAGCTTCATACGCCAGATAACATCGACGGCTACAAGTATTTAGGTTTGTATTGTCGTCATGTTACTCGGCTACAAACACTAATTTTGAGAGTTCGGACTTAGAGCAAACCGCATCTTCCAAAGCATTAAAAAGTATGCAAAATTTTAGCATATGTTTCTCTAATTCATTTCCTTTGTTGTAATAATTTGTTAAACCGTTTGATTATTTGAGTTATATTTTAATTGATTGATTCTATCCACTATTTTGTTGTTTGCTTGATTGTATTAACGTGATAATTAATAATTTAAGTAAATAACATTATTTCGTTTTCCTTAATTTCAATAATACTTTAAACCGTTTGTTTCTTTTTGTTGAAGTTTTTCAGTTGATTGATCATCGATACTATCAACTAATATATTGATTTTTTGAATTTAATTTAAGTGTATGGAAACGTTGCTGCTGTTACAGCAAAAATCACATTTTCACTTTAATGAGTACCCAGTAGGTAATGCGCCTAATAACATGTGTCTAGTGGGTAATGTGCAGATTTTCTAGGTAATTCGCTGATTACATAGGTAATTTAGGAAACAAAACTTTTTTTTACACTTTAACGGTTTATTATAGTTAATGTGCATATTAACAGTTAATTTACAGATTAACTGATTTCTGCACTTTTGTCGTAACATAAACTGTTGTATCTGAAAATGATTCGTTTTAGAGAAAGTATATAGTTATTATTTTTCAAGTAGCTTGAATATATCTATGTGATAGATGTGTGAAATATGTTAATTTGAAACTATCATCTTACATGATTTATAAAAAGAATTCCGTCGGTAAACTAATTCTTTTTATCAGTAAATCATTTTATTTAAAAGTATTGGAAGTTTGTCAAAGTAAAATCATTTTACTTGAACTACCAAAATATTTTTCAAATAACCGTTAAAATCTCTAATTCATAAATTATTATGTAAATTGTGATTTTTATAATATAATAATCGTATTATCAGTTAAATTGCATCTGGTGGATCCGTATGAAATGTATATGTTACCGAAAAAGACCGAATTGGAGAATGTCGACTTTCACCGGTGAATGCCAACGAACACCAAATACGTTAGTGAAAGATCGAACATTTTTGTACATTCGGATCCTCACCGGGGTACGTCAGCAGTCACAAACATGCTCTGGTGGATGCCAAAAAGGGGG
>JAOUZG010016704.1:3198055-3238814 GCA_026289955.1 Argiope argentata | reverse complement strand
TTAAAATTAATTAAAAAAGTTTAATTATTAAAAAAACTTTCGCCTCTTTCTGAAAGGAATGATTACGAACTTAAAACACACAATGCATTCAAAATGATTATTATTTTATAATCAATTATTATGATAAGAATTTCCTAATATTAGACTGAAACTACAAGAATATGTGCCTACTTATGTGTCTTAAGTTCCTAATCATTCCTTTCAGAAAGAGAGGCGAAAAATTTATCGCGTCTGAATTACGGAAAAGAAAATATAAACATCCGACATGTTCAACATTCATGGTGAATGTCGACATTTACCGGTGCAAGTCAGAAATGAGGGTATTTAGCAAATACTTCGGTCATGCACCAAGCGACTATGTGTTTGTTGACATTCACCAGCGAAAGTCGACATTCTCCAGACTTCGGTATTTCTCGGTAACATATACACTTATGAGTCTCTGAGACAGCTCGTTTAACAGTATATATGCCGGGGAAATAATCTCTGTTATGCAAGAACTGAATAATTTGATCAAATTTTTATCCCATTTTTTCAACCATAGCTAATTAATTTTTAATTAAAAATAAATTAAATTAAAAACAAATTTCTAATCTTTCTGAAAATGCACGACCTTTTCTGAAAAAAGAACTGGAAAGGAAGAAATTTTTCTATTTGTTTGATAGATTATTGGCCAATATCTGAATTTTCGAAATTTTAAGATACGCATTTCTGATATAGTAAGAACATGCGCCTGTCTAGACGGACTATTATCATGTAAGTAAAATCTTAGATCTGTCACAGATTAACTAAAGAAAATTGTAGTCAAAAAATACTCTAACGTACTTATAACGTGAACGTCTCAAGTTAAGGTAATTAATTAAATTTTACATTTGCTTAAAAAAACCGAGAAATATGAGAGCCATGTTTTTAAATTTTACCTCAACACAGATGAACCATATAAAGCAATAAAAAGTTATGATTAATTTGAATATAAATTTCGCATAGAAGTTAATTCTGAAATAGAACTTTAAATCAATTTAAAAATATAATCTAAATAAAATAATTTCTAATTTCGAGCATACATTAGAATAGAGAAAGTAGAGTTATCGCCAAAAAAATGTTCGAACTCGTAATTTTGAATTTCCTCTTTTTACACTTCCCTGAATTCGAAAAACCATTTTTTTGGAAATTGTTCGTCTGTCTGAATGTGACAAAGATAACCCAAGAATGCTTTGAGACTGATGAATGAAATTTAGTATAGGATCGTTCACCAAATTTGCAGATTTCTATCAAATTATTTGTAAAACCTTTTCAGAGCAAGTTCGGTTGTTCCAAGCTAACACGATTAATTAATAAAATTTTGCACATAGATATATCTATAGTATAGAATCTAATTTTAAGTCAAGTACAGCAAAGAGCTGATTAGCTGTTGTTCTGTATTTTCAGAAACGTGTAAAAGCGATAATTTAAAAATTCAGTGGCTTAAATGTATTAAATTTTTCGTCTAGGATTTTATGACTTTAAGGGCAATTTTATATCAAATTTTTTAATCAATCGACTGGTAAAAACATGCCTGAATTCGATATTTGGATACTGTTTACACATATATATTGCAAAATAATTCGCTAAGGATCGCGTGATAGATTTAGCAAAAATTCGAAATTCACGCCCAAAGTTGATATTATCATGTGAGAGCATGATGTTGTTTTGGATAGGAGGTTTTGGTGTCAAAAAAAAAAACGTAGGCAAAAAATAATTGTCTTTTTACTTGTAGAAAGCGTGTCATCTAACCCATGACATTTGTGGTTTGTTTTGCCAGTATTGTTTGAAATATTTAATTAAAACTATTATCAATTGCTTTTTGTTCGTCGTTTCTATGAAATGACGTCATCTTCCAGTTTGCTTACGATTTCTTACTTTTAAATAATTAATCTCGAGCTGAGAAATTTATCATTTTTTTAAATTTGGAATTCTTTTTCAGTTTTAACTATCGCAATTTTGCAATACACGATTTATAATGATTCTTTAATGATATTATAAGCGCACTCTTACTAATTGCGTTTCTCAAAATATTGTAAATATTAGAATATAATTTTAATATCAATCTGCATTAAGCTCATTGGATTTTACCATTTGCACTATAACTACCAGTAATGGTGAACTTTTCGTCGAAATGACTGGTTTTTTGAATCTTAAAATTGGTTGAGTTCCAAAACTTTGTTTGCCAGCTAGAAAAATTGAAAATGAAAGTTTAAAAAAATTGTCATTAGAGAGAAAGGCAGAGAAGCCTCGTAATTTTTTCAAACCGGTTTAAACTGGTTAATGACTTAAATGAATTAAGACAAATAATCACTTAAAAATAATAATGTTCTCACATGCTAACGTTAAATTTGCGATCGTATTTTTCATTTTTCTTTAAATTATTTTAGGCCAGTTCCATGTAAGTCATTTTCTGGAATAACATTTTTATCAAAAAGTGTGCAAGAAAGTTTTGGGGAGACCATTTCCTAATGAATCAATCAATCATAGTGATAACTATGATATATCCTTTCACAAAAGAATTTCCTACTAAAATTTATTATTTATATTATCAAACTCAATATTTTGTATTTTTACACCGCAGTAATTTGTTTGAATGACCAAAACAATTTTGCAGATAACTTAGTTCTTTGATAATACCAATAAAGAAAGAGTGATTTATTTAGTTTTTAAACACCAATTACTGTGTTTCTAATATATTTTTATTACCATTCGTTTTTGGTTTGCATCGGCTCATAAATCAAAGGTGTAATAATGCAGAGACGCTAATAACTAATTTTCCGGCTGTGGAATTTGCCGTGCATATGTACAATACTTTTCCTAACCATAAAGATTATAGATGGGAAAAGTGAAACGAAATGCACCGGTACGTGGAGCATATAAACTTCTTTTTTCATTACTTTCAATTTCATGTTTTCCGGTCGAAATCCTGAAACATCGTTGTTTCCGCTGTTCAAAGACAATTTAAAACCGATGGCAAGGCCATACGCACGATAAAATCCGAAAGCATGACTTCCAGCGGTGATTTCAGTAAACTGATGTTCGACAGACAGCTCATGCTGATAAAAGTCGTCTGCACTCGCAAAGATTCCAAAAATTCTTTTTTTAGGTAACTTTTGGATTGCTGTCATTGGAGAATTAAGGTTTTTTACGATTCTTAACCATGTACATTATGAGGCATTTATTTTAATGAACTGTTCCCATTTCAAGGGTGAAAAACTTTATAATATACATTTAATTCTTATTGATCAATATGGCGATGATGCATTTAAAAAAGCTTCAATTTTTGCCATTTTGAGAAAAATTATATAATATTTAAAGCAATCCGTTATTTATTTTATCTATATATATTAAATAAACGTTTGATACTTATAAATATTGTAATAACAATGAATACAGTGAAACAGATTGGAATCTAATCAATTATACTTGGCAGGATGTTGACTTTATTCTAGTATTTTATAAAATATTTGACAAAGTGTTAATTTAATCTCAGTATTTTATAATGCTTTGCAACGTGTCGATTTTATTCTAGTATTTTATAAAATTTCGGAAAAAGTGTTGATTCCATTCTAATATTTTATAATACTTTAGAAGGTGTCGATTATATTCTGGTATATTGTAAAATACTTGACAAAGTGTTGATTTCATTTTAATATTTTATAATACTTGGCAAAGTTTTGATTTTATTCTAGCATTTTGTAAGATACTTGTCAAATTGTGGATTTCAACCTAGTATTTTATACTAGGAAAAATGTCAATTTCTGCAATATTTTATAAAATACTTGATAAAATATTGATTTTATTCTAGTATTTTAAAATACTTTTCAGTGTCGATTTTATACTAGAATTTTATAAAATACTTGAAAAAAGTATTGATTCCATTTCGATATTTTATATTTTGCAAGGTGTAGATTACATTTGAGTATTTTATAAAATGCTTGACAAAGTGTTGATTCCATTCTAATATTTTATAATACTTGGCAAAATGTTCGATTTTATTCCACCATTTTGTAATCGTGTTCTTGACAAAGTGTTGATTTCATCCCTTATTTAATAATGTTATGCAACCTGTCGATTTTTTTTCTAATAATGTATAAAATGACAAAGTGTTGCTTCATTTAAGCATTTGAAAAAATTTGGAAAGATGTCTATTTTATTACAACACTTTATAAAATACTTGACAAAATGGGGATTTTATCCTCTTATTTTATAACACGGGAAAATTTTAATTCATTCCGATATTTTATAAAATACTTGATAAAATAATGGTTTCGTCCTAGTATTTTAAAAAGTCGCTTTTACTCTAGCATTGTATAAAATACTAAGAAAAAGTATTGATTCCATTCCAATATTTTATAATACTTGACAAGGTGTCGATTTCATTCCAGTATTTTGTAAAATCCTTGACGAAGTGTTAATCCTTCTTATTTTTAATATATCAAGTCTCAATTTTAATAGATAAAGTCTCCTTAATGCCTTCGTCCTGGCATAGAGGTAGCGTGTCTTCCTCGTGATCGGGGGTGTCACTGATTAGAGTCCACATTCGGGAGAGGTTGTTTTGTGTTCTATTTGTAAGGTGCTTGAATGGGCCTCCCTGTAAAAAGGGGCTGTGCAAGCGAGTGTGATGAGTGAGTAGCAAAAGTCGTTCTCTTGGCCCTAGTTGGCGCTACTTGAAACAAGAGATGCTTATGAGGCTTAATCCCTGACTACCTCAGCGAGCTTGTCCATGGTAAATGCCATAAGAAACAACAACAATTTTTCAATCCCTGGTATACCGAATTGTATTAATATTTTACAATACGTCTTATATTGTTGATTTTATAATTTATAAAATTAAAATGCTTCACAAATGTTTTTTTTTGGAGGGGAGCAACTACTCTAATAGCAAATTTTACTTTTTCAGGACTTTCTTAGTTCAGTGGCCCTCAGTTATTACCTAGTCTGCATAGTCAGATATCCATGACTGACTTCAGTTTGAACTTGGACTAGTTATCAGTAGCAGACATTTTTTAAAACATTTTTTAGCCCGAAGCAGCGCACATTCTGATGATCATCTTTTAATAAATTGGGCAGTTTTAATTCATAATTCAATACTCCTTTAAGTAAATATACATGTTAATGTTTCATTTTGTATCATTTTTTTATATTATCAACTTTGTGTTTATATTTATTGTAGTTGAGTGTTACAGGGAATACACATTTGTACAAGATTTAATGAAAGAAGCAAGATATCTGTACACATTTAATAATTAAATGAAAATAATGAAAGTCACGGTACATGTGCATACCACTAATAAATATAGTACATAAAGAATTATAATTACGTGTGAGAACATGATGCTGTTTTAGTTATGGGGCTTTGTAGTGTATCTAAAAAAACTTAGACAAGAAATATACGTTTTTTCATTGATAGATATCGAGTCAATTGACCCATGGCATTTGAGGTTTGTTTTGCCAGTATTGTTTGAGATATTTAATTAAAGTTACTCTCAGTTGCTTTTTGTTTGTCATTTCTATGAAATGACTTCATCTTCCAGTTTGTTTGCGTTTTCTTAGCTTTAAATAATTAATCTCGCTCTCAAAAGATTATCAATTTTTTAAAAATTCTTTTTTAACTTTAACTATCGCAATTTTATAAAACGCGACTTGTATATATATATATATTATGATATTATAAGCGCATTCTTATTAATTGTATTTCTCCAAATGTTGTGAATATTAGAATATAATTTTAATATCAATCTGCATTACGTTCACTGAATTTTACCACATATACAATAGCCTCCAGTAATGGTGAGATTTTCGTCAAAATTACTGTTTTTTTTTTATTTTAAAATCGGTCGAGCTCCAAAATTTTGTTTGCCAGCTAGAAAAATTGTAAATGAAAGTTAAAAAAAATATCATTAAAGAAAGAGTAGTCTCGTAATTGTTTCAAACCGGTTTAAACTGGTTAATGACTTAAATGAATTAAGACAAAAAATCCTTTTTAAATAATAAGGTTCTAACATGATAACTTGAAATTTGCGACCGAAGATTTCATTTTAATTTTTAATAAAAATTGTACTTTTTTTCAAATTTATTTGGCTACAAGGAAAAAAAGTTTTAAAATCACTTTGCTTACAGCCTTATCTCAAACTAGCGGCCCTAGTCAACAGCTACCTACACCGCCTAGGCGGAAAACTGCAACAATCAGTTATTGACCTCAAATGAGCCGTTCTCTGATAGCAAAATTAGGCTTCGAATAGAAATTAAATAAATTGAGCAGTTAAATGAACTACGGTTTTCTAATATTTTAATTGATAAAATTTAATCGCGACAAATATTAGAAATAGATAAGAACACAGAATCAATTACAGAAAATATCGTTTCAAATATATTAAGAACAAATAATACCAAATTAAATTTTATCAGTGTTGTTAAAATTATTTTTTTTGACTGCTGTAAAACGCTTTTCAGACTTTATGTTAGCACAAATAAAAAAGTTATGATTCCAGTTTTAAAATGCTAATGGTTATTGATTGACGTATAAATTACAAAATTCTTGATGTGAGATGCATGGCGAAATCGTTTCATGCGTTCTAAAAAGAAAGTCATTGGAACTAGAATGCTATAATTCAGCAAAAAGATGCTTCTTGCATATTAAATATTCACTAATTAAGAGAAGGATTTTAATACTCAACTAAATTTTTAATTAAAACTAAATTAAATAAAATAATCGACGTTTTTCTTAAATAAACATATTATTCTTATAAAGAAGAGAAATGATATTATTTAGAATATATTATTGAATATACTTTACACCACTTTGATATTTTAGAATGAACTTTTTTTAAATCAATTTTATTTTCATGCAATTTTTTATCTATAATTTCAATAAATTTTAGAAAATATTTTTTATATTTATTTAAATAGATTTTGCTTATTATTTTAACTAATCAATTTATGGTCAACAACACGTTTAAAGTATTATAATTGTGATAGTTTCCAAAGTTTTTCTGTAATTTGATAATATTTATAGGCTGGCGTAGTGTGTGTAAATTGCGAAATGTATGTTCAAAAAATCTTTTAAACACAGGACACACCGTTGGGCTTGAATTCCAAATTAGGCACTTAGTAGCTTCTTGTGTGTTAGACGTGCATAAACTGTTTTGAAAAAAATTCACCATTTTTCATTAAAAATTAATTATTAGTTAACACTTCACCTCAACAACTTTGAATCTTATGCCGGGTTTATACTCGGCCACTTTTAAGACGGCAAGTAGACAGCGCATGCGTAGAAAAAGACTAATTTATGTTTGCCATAATTTCATAAGATAGTTTCAAACATTTCATGCTTGGCTATAAAGTGCCGTTTTGGCGCCTCTAAATTTTTTTTTTTTTGATACGTATCGTATAAAAATGGATATTTACACAAGAAAACAAGGTAAAAATTTTTAAAAAATGTCAATATACCTAAATTTTAAAAACTATGGAAAAGAAATGGCAATTAAAATGAAAAAAGAACAGAATACCGCATCAGAAAGAACCAAAAAAAGGTGGAATTAATTTGATAAGTCATCAATTTTTTCCTACCAAAATACCCTCCAAATTCTACAAAAGCATACGCTGTTTTGTTGTAAATTTGCTAAATTCACAACAAAAATTAGCATTTCGTTAACTATTACAACAATGTCCTGCAAGTCGTTTGCTAGGATAACATCTTTATTGGAGAGTGTGTGAGAAGGTTTTGGGGAGACTACTGCTGATGGGTTTGCACTTGTAAGAAACAATATTATTATATGCATGCTGTATAAATTAATAATCTTATTTAAATTTTTCTATTCTTTAAAAATTAAATTATAGAAATTTAAATATGCAACAGTGATTTGTTCTTTTTATCTCGTATGATGTGCAATACTTAGATGTCAAGTGATTTAAAAGAAACTAAGGATACTTGAATCAAGATGATCCTCACAAGCTATGAAATAACAGGTATTCTGTATGTGTCACCTCACCTTCACTTTAGATCGTATGATCTGTTTAAAAAAACTTTGGTGTCAGTCTGATAAACCATCGTTAACCTGGGTAGATAAATATGTTTTAGGAACCTGAAGTATATAAATATAGCCTTTTCCGTTCATCTGTGAATTAAACATTTACTCTAAAAGGAATGATGAGTTAATATCTTTTTGAAAGCTAAGAATACTTCAATCCATAATTTGATATAAGAATATAATACAATATCTTAATTCTAGGTAATTTAATATTTAAATTATTTAGAAAAAAAATAAACTTAACAAGTAATATAAAAAACAATTTTTTAAAATCAATTCCAACTTTGGATATAAGGAACAATTTAGGAAGTTAGGAAATTTTTTATGTTAGTCACTTTTTATTAAATAATTATGATTGTTGTTTTTGTGTTCCGCTTTACAATGGAAGGAGGGGTGCAGTAGCTACAGAGGGTATGGGATCTGAGCACCCGAATAACGATTAACTTTGACTCAGTTCCCCCAGTGATATAACTCCCTACATAGAGGACTTTGTGACCAGGTTCGAACTCGCAGCAGAAAGGACACGAATCCAACGCCCTACCAAACAGGATAGACTAACAACTGTCGCTACTGTAAAGAACTAATATAAAGGTGAGAAAATTAGTTTTTAATTAATGAATAAAAAATTAATTAATTAATATTTGAAAAAATTCTATTAACATTAAATGTCATCCAATACAAGTTTTAAAAAATTTACTTGAATTTGAGTGGATGAATAAAAAGTATTTTATTAATGACTGAACATTTGAGCAAGATATATATATAAATTTAAGAGCGGTATCTGCAATAGAATAGTGAATTTACAGACATAGCCAATACCGAAATCTGTCAAATGTGCATTTCTCCCTAAATTTAAAAATAAAATTGTTTGAAGAATCATGCAGTAAATGTTATCAATCTACAACGTTTCGGATTAAAGACTAGAATCTTCTTCAAGTTTAATTTAATTTATTTATTATTTAAGAAATGCTTTTTGGTTAATTTTTTATTAAGCTATCGATGTTGATTTTTTTTCCAATTATAATGCATTTCCTTTCCTATATAATAAAAAAGAAAATAAAAATTTCTAATGCCGCTTCGAAGTAGAAAAACATAAATACCTAATTACCGAAAATAAACTTTAATTCGCATTTTTAATTAAAATTGTATATAAACCTCAATTTATTATTAAATATAAAAACATAGTAATAGTACGAATAGATATATAATTATTCATACTAAATAATACTTTATGCTTATTTATCACCTGCCAACCGTGAAAGAATTGACCCATTTTCTGGAAAAACGGAGAAAATAAATCATATGAATATGTAGCAATCTCATCACACCGCCGCATCGAACCGGAAATAGAACATTTCTTTCCTGTTTTGAGGAAGCGGAAGGAAGTTATTAATTTGTGGATACTTTCATCACATGCTTATATTGCCACTTTTTAATTATGAACTTTTTTTCTACCTCTTGCATGTAATCGTCTGATCCACAGCAATCGATTCTTGACTAAGTGCCAGATGTTCCAAATAGAAAGTTAGTACATTCTATATTTTATAGCATTATATTTGTGTCAGTAGAGTTATTAAAAATAGTTTTTCTTATAAAATAGATTCATTTTTTTTCATAGTCGGAGGAAGTTTTTTTTATTGCTCTAAATTTCGTTTGCAATCAAGAGTTTATGCTATATTTGCAGTATTCAAATATTATTATAATTAATTGACCTATAAACTGTTGTGACAATTTTAACTTGGCACTAAAATTTGGCGACAAATGTTTTTTAAGGCTCCATACTTGGCAAAAGCTGCATACTTGTGGCGTTTGAAGGTCGCGGTATGAACCTGCGACGTTTGGGCCTGTAACCGAGTATCATACCGATCGAGCAAAAGGGACCCTTTCAGATTGAAGGATATCATCTGGCTTATAAGACTGACGCTACAGTACTCCCCCACCAGTGAGTCGGACGAGAGACGAATGATTTTGGAAGCGCCAAGCGTATGGTGAGCATGCGAGTTCGTTGGTGCGTCGAGTTAGCAACGGCTTTTTGGTGCGTTGAGTAAGAGACGGCTTTGTTGGCTGGTAGATAGCACCACGACTGATGCAGAAGGTTGCGTTGTCAAGGTCACCAATGTAACGATCGAAGGTCGCGGTACGAACCTGCGACGTTTGGGTTTGTAGCCGACTAAAATACCGATCAAGCAAAAGGGACCCGCCAGCCGAAAACTCTCCGTGTGTGTGTTTGTGGTGGCTGGTACACGTTAAATCTGTCGTGATCACAGTGTCCTCCATGTAGAGAGTAATACTACTGGGGGTACTGGGTCAGAGGGGATCGTTCTATGTTCCCGATCTAAATTACTATCTGTGGGGGAATGAATGAAATCAATGAATAAAGTCCACTCTGTATAAAGGGTTTCTGACGTGTGTGAGCTAGAATTCAGACTTCTGCTCTCGGGTGCTCAGGGTTCCATCCCCTTAGAAGTTATTGCGCCCCTCTTTCCGTCGTAAAACGGAACTCTAGAACAAAAATAACAATCATATCATTTAAAAACATTGCAGCAGGTAGAGCTTTACAAAACTTTCTTGACACTCTGTCTTCTTACAAGATATAAGAAGACATAAAAAAGGATTTTTTGAGCTATCAAAATGTGGAATTGTGATACAGAAATAAAAATAGTTATCAAATTTGATTAGAAAGCCATTAACTTTCAAAACTCAATGCAATGGAGCCATTTGAAGAATAATTGTCTGTTTTCCCTGATAAATTTTTTTATTTTATCTCATTTACGGCATAATATTTTGTTATCTCTATTTTTTCTTAGTAGTTCTTATCTTTCTTTTTTTAATAATTGAAATCGCAGATAATCAATTTCAGATTTTTACAGAAAGTCATTTTAAGAAAAAAAAAAGATTATATAAATAACAGATAGTTAGTAAAAACTTCTAAATTACATATTTATGTTTGATATTTCATTATAATATAAAAGCCAAATAAAAAATATAACACTTCAAAGATGACAATTCTGTTCCGTTTAACTGTTAAATCCTAGTATACGGTACCCTTTGGAGCCATTTTGAAAAATATCGCCAAGGCAAAAACGACGCATTTACGAATGTCGCTAAATTAATAAATTAAACTGAGATGTTGATTTAATTTAACAGAAATATAATAAATTTAACTGAAATAAAATAATTTTTTTGCCTGTGAAATTAATTTTAAAAAGATTGTTTAAAATTAATCTCACAGGCAACATTTGGACAACTCAACAGGAGCCATAGTTAAGGAAACCAGCCAACGAGCGTCCGTGGCAGAAATGACGTCACGGCTTCTCGTTATAAAGTCGCCAAATCAAAACTTACAGACGAATTTTAAATTTGTTCGATTGTTGTAAAGAAATGAAGTATTTAGTACACACCTTCTGTTTACATAATATCGACTGATATATACAGAATGAAACTAAACTGTCAGGCATGATAAAAATATTTTTGGCCCTGAGGGGGGTACGTAAAAATTCTAAAATCACTAAAAGAGGATCTTGGCAGCCAACGGGTTAATACCTATGTAATCAGTAATAATAATTACAAATACTGCTACAAACTGAAATAACAAAACATATAGAGAGATACCTTGAGGAAAATTTGTATCAGGGTATGATATTATTTTAATTGAAAAATATTTTTTAAAAACCGTAAAGAATTCCAAAACTTTATTAAAGCATGCTAAACATTCCAATGAAATTTCGCTGAATTTTTTGACTTCAACCAAATGTTAAAAAAGTAAATGTTTACACTGATCTGCAAGCGAATTCGGAAACTAAATAAGCAAATAAACCTTAAGAATAATAATCTTATATTTTAAATGATTGGTGACTTTAATCTGAATATGACCGCACATGGGCTATAGTAAATAAAAGAAAAGAAAAAAAACCTGTATAATTCTGAAATTGCACCACCAACAACAACAATAAAAATCTTCGAAGTTTTAAGAACGCAACTCATTTACCTACTTGCCCATTTGATAATGTGGCCGAGCCTGTCTTAGACCTAAATCCGGGTTTTACAGGCCATGATGAGGAATTATCTTGAGGAGGGGGATCTGCAGAGACATTGGCATAGTATTAGCACATTTATGGGTGATCTGCATATATAAATCTACCGGAGTTTTTATTAACTCATAGGGAATGTGATTCGTACTATTAGGAGGGGGGGATAGCTCATTGGAACTCTAGAATTCTCCCAAGAGACAAGAAGACACTCGACCATTTACCTTCCAGAATTATCATCCATAATTGTAACCTCGGTCGTGTGGTAGGTTGCGAGAGAAGGAGATAAGCATGGAAGAGAAAGAAACTATGACGACAGTCACTCCTAATTTGGAATGGATGACTAAGAAAGGTGTGGTGGTAAGTGTTTCTACTCCCATTTTTCATCAGGCGCATCATCCACTCGCTTTCTCGGGAGATTCGAACGGGAGGGAACGATTCCAGGTAGCCCGAGGCCTGAAAAAAGCCACTTCTATCGCACCGGATGACCTCGAGGGTCGGGTTAGTGACTCTCATCAAACTGATAAGCGGAATTTTGAAACTAGTGTTATGGGCCCAATTTTGATAAAGCTTATGGCAGAATGGGCACAAAGGTGCTTTTATGGAACGCTATTTATTTATTTATTTCTATTTTTTTTGCTCTGCAAGAAGGAATTGGTAAATGAACGTGGGAAATAATCGTTTTGCCGATACATATATTGCATTTATCGTTTCTAAAAAAGAATCATTGACTGATACCGATTTCGGCTGGCTTTCATATGGACTGTTTTTGCTCTACTGTGTTAATTTCTTCTCCTCCGCAACTGTCCGTAAAACCAGTGGAACGGGATCTCTCCAAAACTTTCTCGTATGCTCTCTATAAACTTGTCATGTCAGTGAAAGCTACGCATACTTTGGCGTACAATAGTTAAGAAATATTAATTTAGGTGTTAATTTTGTATTTTTACTGAATTCATCGTATCTATCTTGACGATTAATTCTTGGCATAGGGTTACTGGTACCCAAAAATTGAATTTGTGATTTAGACTGTTTTCCCCAACTGATTGGGACAGAGATTTGACCCAGATTTGCAGTCTCAAAATCCCATATCAAATTCGATATATTTAAGTGCTGCGTTTTTTGAATTACAAATTAAAATATTTCTGAAAGTACAAATCTACAGACGCTCAATTTCTTATTGGGTTTGGCTCAGGTCTCTACATTATAGATGATAAATCTGAGAACCGAATTTTATCTATTAAGTTCTCTTCATTTTTTTAATTATTGTGTTAACTTTTTCGTATTTTTATTGAATCTACCTGTGATTCTTGGCGAGTGTTTTGGCGACTAATCACTGATAGACAATTAAAAGTACCCGAAAACCGAATTTGTCATTTAGACTGTTTTCCTCAACTGATTGGAAGAGATTTGACGCAGAACTGCAATTGTCGATTCAAAATCCCATACAAAATTTGATAGATTTAAGTGATTTGAATTAACCGAATTTAAACATTTCTGATAGATCTAAAGACCTTTGTGGTGCCAGCTTCATAAGCCAGATAGCATCTATGATACTCAAGTATGCTTTTGTATTATGGTTATGTTACTCGCCTACAGGCGACCTCGAACTTTACCAGCCACATTAATTACCTTGACCACTCAACCTCGTGCATCTGTCGTTTCGCCATCTACCTGCAGTAAACACCGTCAGACTCACTTGATGTAGAACCAAACAAAGCCGTCGGACACACTTCAAGCAGGAACTCACACATTCGCTTCCCAAAGCACTTACACGCTCGCCATAACACTTGGCGCTTAAAGAAAAATCGTTCGTCTCTCTGCGGACTCTCTGGTGGGGGGAATATTGTGGTGTTAATTTCATAAGCCAGATAACATTCACGTACTTTTGTATTTTAGTTATGGCTTTAGTATCGGCTTCATTCTCTAGCGTCACGGACTCGTTCCTCGACCTTCACACGCCACGCCTTCAACTTCTTGTTGGATTTGGATCAAAATTTTATAGGTCTCGGTTCAGTGGAAGCTAAATCTGTGAATCGAATTTTATTTGCTTAGCTCTCTTCATTTTGTAATTATCGTGTTATTTTTTTCTTGGTATCTTTATTGAATCTATCCTGTTATTCTTGATGAGTTTTTTGGGCAGTAATCGTTGACAAGCAGTTAATAGTATCTTAAAATTGAATTTGTACTTAAGACACTTTTTTCTCAGTCCCATTGAAAACTGAAATTCGATAAAAAATTACTACTGTAGTTTCAAAATCACACACCACAATTTTATATATTACGTTTGCATATTTCCGCTAGTTTATACCAACAGATGGTCGAATCCACGTTGGATTTGTCACAAATTTCGAAAAGATTTTACTCCATAAATGCTAAACATGCGCATTGAATTTCTTTCATCTAGCTCTCTCAATTTTGCAGTTATCGTGTTAGTTTATATCCGAACAGCCAAGCAGACAGACTTCCTCTAAAAATAATTTTATCAAAATTCAATAGAAATCTACAGAAGCAGTATAAAGACCATATACCAAATTTCAACAATCTAGCTCAACGCATTTCAAAGTTATCCTTGTCAGAGGTAGGCAGGCGGAGATTTTCTAAAAATGGGTTTTATGGAATCCAGGGAGATCTAACATTTTGGGGATTTGTCAAAATATCGGGCTGGAATATTTTGATGATTATTATATTTTCTTTGCACAACTTACGCGAGTAAGAATTAGTAAAAAATGTATGTTGTACAACATTAGTATGCTATAACATTTGGGACTAACTTGTTTCTTTGTAAGCAGTAATATTTTAATAATCCATCGAATTTTTCTCTAAGGAATTAAATTAAAGAACAAAATTATTTGGATTAACAGTAGGCTTCATTAGCATTTTAAAGTTTTATTTCTCATCTGGCAAGACAATTAAAAAACGAATGGTGGGTTTGAAATGAAAACATTCCAGTTTTGTGTCTTGCTTCTATATGTGTTTTAGTGTAGGCCTTTTTACTTGTGGTTTTGCAGAAAACGTTTGTGGTTTCTGCGAACTTATGTGGACGTGAAACAGCAGAGCAACTGAAACGACCTTCACACCTGAGCGAAGACGATTTTAAAATTTTGCTTTCTGTAAAACTGATTTATGCTTTTTATTTTCAGTTATTTTGAAGTCATGGACAGAGCAAGATTTTGTTTCGTTTCGGTAATCATCTTCTCATCTGAGAATGAATAATTATTTTAAATTTTATGCAAGCGTATCATTTAATAATAAAAAAAAGGAATTTCAGAAATGCTGTTTTCATTGCGATTGTTGAAGAAATTCACATTAAGCAATGAATATTGCACGATTAACATTTAAAAATGTTGCATTAATGTTTTTACAAATATTAAAAATCACAGATTTTGTATGAAAATAAATCTAATAATAAATTAGATTCTCTTAACAATGCAGACGATTTTTATTTGTTGTCATAGTGACCATGATAAACTATTTTAATAATCGTTTGGAATTCTTTTATTTTTCTCATTTTTATTTATTTACTCTCTAGCAAACTGAAAAAAAAAGAATTGAATACAGTTGAAGCCTATAGTGAAATTGAGAAATAAATAATCATTTGATTTTTAAAAATGAAAGTGGCTGATATATTAAAATTTGACACATAATGAATACTCAGTTTGGTAGTGATACTTTATTGAAGTTGAATGTGTGGAGAATTCACAAGGTATATAAAAATTGACAAAGAAGAAGTTTGATTTATAACATCGTCTTCTAATAAAATAAGTAACTGGAGTAAAAATTCAACTGGTTCATGGTCTTATACTTTGTGTTTGATGATTTATAAATGCCGTAAACAATTATAAACTTTTAGAGAATGTTAAAACAGTATATCGAATTTAAGAAAATTTCCATTCTGATCCGTAATGGCGACGCAAGATCCCACATTTTGTACAAATTTTTTTAAAGTTTTTTTTAATGCTAGATGGATAACAATAAAACACCTGCCAATATGTCAGACTTGACAAATTATGGCGTAACAAAGAAGTAAAAATAAACTCACTCACAACTTAAAACATTTTGTTATTGAACTTAGAAATGTGATAACTCAATTCTACCTTGTTGATTGACTGGTGTTCGAAAGATTTGATACACGCATTAGCGTTGTTTCCGTTCATCTTCAATCGTTATATTTAAATGTTTTAAATGTAAATAAAATGTGAATATTAAGTAATTCTGTCGTCTTACTTTGAATTGAATTATTTTGATCAGAACACGGTTTCTTCAGCCTAAATTTATTCAATACAAAAGTACTGATACTATTTTTATATTTTGTAATTCACTAGTGACGTTGCTCGGATTAAAATACTTTTACGAAAAAGCTACTAGCATACAAAATTTTATAATACTCAAAACACTTTTTTTAAGACATGTATATTGAAAAAAAGAGAAATTAAAAAAATTGTAAAGAATAGTTCAAAGCCTTAACGTTGCCCACCAAAGGAGTACCTATAATTTGTTTTATTTAAAAATTATCTAGTGCTCAATTTTCTAAAGAATTACTAACAATTGAAAATAAAATTGTACAAAAATGAATTTGATATCTTGAAAAGGTAAAACAGTTTATTTTCAGATTGTGCATTTTTTTTTCGGAATAAATTCGTGTTTTTTTTTTCAATTAAGAAAGAAAAACATTAGTTAATTTTTCATAAAGTGATGTTGTCAAGAGTTTTGCTTTTCTCGTCGTCCTTCGAGTGATTAAGTAATCCTTATTTTTAGTTACTATTAAATCACCGCTTGAAACAAATGAAAGTCTGGTAAAACAAAAGATATATTGAAATAAAATGGCGATTTTTAAAATTAGTGATAGAGTAGTTAAATTGATCTATTTTTAATGTGCTTAGTTTTTAAAAATTTAATAAGAATTAAATTGAAGAACAGTTGAAAAAAATTGATTTTATTGAATAGTAAATTTAAATTTTTGAACTAGTTTAAAAGTATTTCATCTGGAATAATTTTTCCTGTAATTATAGTAAAAAGAATGAAATTTTTGGCTCATTTTTTTTTTCAAATTAATATTTCATTAATTTTGAATATTTTAAAAATTAACAATATTTTTTCTTTTGTCTTAAATAATAAATGTGCACTATTTGGTTGTTAGTTCGTCAGAAGGAGAAATAATGCATATATACATTCATATACAGTCACAATGATTTTTTATATTAAGAGTAAATTCATATTTTTAAAGTTTTGTACTAGTTTACAAACTACCTTCGATCCCCTACACGCCTACCAATTGTAGTCAGTTGCCTAATCTGCTATTGCCTAGTCTGGTTGAAAATCATTCACTGAAGAAGAGAATCGAATATATGTTTAAGAAAAGATTTTCGTTACTGAATTTTGCTGAAACTTTCAAGTAAATTCGCAAATATAAGACCTTACGACAAATTTCGCCAGTACTTACGTATTATACTGTCTTCACCAACGATCGCCAACAGTTTAGTAACTCATTGGCGACGGATTTAAATTTGGCGATAAAAATCAACAGATCACACAATTGCTGGATTTCCATAATTGGCGGTTTAGCCACTCATTGGCGACGACTTCAAATTTGGCGATAAAGTTGGACGGTATAATACGTAAGTACCATTTTGCCAACGTATATAATTCTGTTTTTGAATTATTGCGTATCCATAAATATGATTGGCAAAAAGACAATCACAATTGTTTGATGTTTATTAAATGTTTGAGAAAGCAATTATTTTCAAATGGTAATGAATAAGCATTCATTCCTTTGTTATTTCTTTCTTAAACGAAAGCGATCTGAGATTTGATATAGATTTACAATCTGTCTGTAAAAAAGGGCTCACAAGAATCTGGAGATATTTAGAATTTTCCATACATGAAAACAATGCCAATGATGTGAGGGATTGTTTGGAAGCGCCTAGGCGTGAATCCTTTAATCTTCCATTCGACTAATTAGTGAGTGAATGCCTATAAATCTTACGTTGATCTAAATTATAAAAACACAGAAAGGTTAAGGGGTTATTACTTATGAGACATACAGAATTTACTAATATATATAAAAACATAGTACAGCCAAGTAATATTGGCATAACTCTGACTTAAAATGTTTTTTTATTGGTCTAATGTGTTTCTCATGTGCAATAAATGGATGTACTAGTAAATCTCTTGTTTCTGGAAGGCAATAATTTTCAAATGATAATTAATAAACGTATATTCCTTTTTTTTCTTATTCATATGTGATCTAATCTTTTATGATTATTTATAATCTGTCTATTAAACAGAACAGATGTCTCCCATCTTGCCTTCTGAGTTTTTTACTTCATCTCTTATTTGTTTCGCAAATAAATAAAAAAACAGGGAAAAACAAAAAAAAAATATCGTTTAGTGAATTTCTTCAAAACTATAAGATCTACGATTTTTTATAGAAGATATACAAATTCCAACGATTTGACTCTTCGTTTTTGGATGTTTAAGTCCCCACGAGCAAATGTGGACGTGGAATTCTCTTGTTGGACAAACATTATTCCAAATTTGGTTTTTTGCTGACCAAAAATGACCTAAAACATTGAGACTCATCAAAAGCTGAGATACTGAGAATGCTACGTATATGAAAACATAGGAGAGCCAAGTATATTAGCCTAATTCTTGCTTAAAAGGCTTTTTTATTGGTCTAATGTGTTTTGCATGTGCAATAAACGTATGTAGTTGTAAATCACTTTCTTCTAGAAGGTAATGATTTCCAAGTGTTGATAATTTATATAACATGCACCTCAATTGTTTATTTATTCCTTTCTTCCTTTCTTTATGTAAAAAAAAGTTACTTTCTTACCGATGCGGAACGAAACCGTAAAGTGAATTGCTTCGTTTGGCGCTAGACATAAAAAGAATAAAAAAGAAAAGGGAAAAAGAATTTTCTTCGACAAATGAACTGCCATTATGTAAACTGTGTTTGACTTACAGTAGTGAAAAGATTCTTTTACATGTAAAAAACTTTTTCTCTAGACAAAAAAAGCTCTTATTGGGTTTTCCTTTTTTTTATGTTCTTTTCGCTGGCAGCAGTGTTTCGTTCCAAACCATACTGGCAAAAGCGGGAGCAGTGAACTACTCCACATAAAGCATTCGAAGACATTTACTGAACAGTGCTTCGCGTGTGTTTCCTCTTTTCGCAGTTTACTTTATCCAATGGGCGAAGGAAGTGGGGTTGTTGGCCGGTTTGCTTGCTGTTCCAAAGGGTTTGGTTGAATCCAGAATGATTTCACCAGAATTAAGCTTTTGAAGTGGCGAATTTTTCTACTTGACCTGTGTTTACTTAACACTAAATACCAGTTGTAGTCACAATGAACAGGAGCTGAAGGAAGTGAATTAATGCCGATTACATGCATGTTCTTGTCATTGTTATTCTGATGAGTTCTTATAAACTAGTACTACGGTTTCAATTTAAAAAAAACAAGATGGTGGAAAATTCTAAGCAGATTCGAACCTCTGGTCCGAAGCATCATATCGTACTGATGCTTTTAAACAGTATAATGATCTTATTTATTTATTTATTTATGAAATTTAACATACACAATTATGAAATATGTTTGGTTTTATGAAATTTAACATAACAATTATATAATAACGTTAAATTGTACGTAATTAAATTAAAACATGCTAAAAGATAAATATACGTTAATTCAAATCAGTACAATGATTACGAATAGTTAAATTATAAGCTAACTTTTATAATTAATATTTTTATGGATACTTATTGAATGATATCTATATTATTATTTTGTGTATTTATTCCACCGTTTTTTTTAATACTTTCTTGTGTTCCAAGTATGCTAAGAGAAAGTATTATAATCGTCAAAACGCACACACATTCACACAGAAATGATAATTTTAATGAAATTTCTGTATTCCGTTAAAAGAATACCATAACAATTAAAGGAATTAAAAATATAATTTGGATACAGGAAATGTCATGGATATAAAAACAGAAAACGACGAAAGTAATAATAATAATACACAAGAAAAAATTGTAAAAAAAGAAAATGAAATATTCGATTGCAAAATTCAAGTTATCATGTGAGAACATTATTATTTTTAAGTCATTATTTAGCAAAATATATCTAAGCCATTAACCAATTTAAACTGGTTTGAAAGAATCACAGGACTTCTCTATTGGTTTCTATCCCTCTCTCTATATATATAAGTATATAATGATAATTTTTTTAAGCTTTCATTTTCAATTCTTCCATATTTCAAACAAAGTTTTGGAGCTTGCCCGATTTTGAGATGAAATAACAGAATAACGATTTTGAGATGAAATATAGTTCTACATCAACCTTTTAAAAATGCATCTGCTCTCAAAGAAGCATACGTAATAATAAAGCAATACTAGTAAAAGCAGGTTAAAGTTTTAAAAATAAATGTGCTTTCAAAGAAGCATACATAATAATAATGCAATACTGATAAAAGCAGGTTTAAAATTTTTTTGCTCGTAAATTTCGGAGACACCAAAACCTCCTAAGCAAAACAACGTAATGTTTTCACATGATAAAAAAATAAATAAGGAAATCAATGCTCAAAAATTTCAAGTTAGGCTGTGAGAAAATTATTATTTTAAAAACATTATTTGTCTAAATTAATTTAAGTCATTAACCAGTTTAAACCATTTTGAAAAAGCAATACTTATAAATCAGGTCAGACTTTTAAAAACGCATCTGCTGTCAAAGAAGCACAAGTAATAATAAAGAAATACTGGTAAAAGCAGGTAAAAAGATATAAGAAATTAAAAGAAGTTGATGATAATTGACATATATGCTTCACTGCGATTGGAGCGATTTCGAGCTTCAATCATTTGCTGACTTCAATTATTCAAAAATATCGTCAACAGCATCATGTTCTCACTTGATGATAACATAAATTAGACCAGCATTATATTATAAGCAAGGGGCTATTGAAAATTTTACTGCAAATAAAAAAAAAGAATATACTGAATCAAACTTATCATAATTTTGAGATTTTCAAAACGTTTTTTTTTTTCAAAGGAATTGTTTTTATAGAACGGTATGTAATATTCGAAGACAATATCTCTCTTTGAAGAATTTTATGTTTTACTTTGTTTACAAAGAAAAAAAATGTTCACTTTATTACAATATGTATATTTCATCAGATTAAAATACTTATTTTATCACGTAAATACAAATAATTTCTATTTATAAATTCGTTTTATGCATATCAGTACCACATATATCTTAAATAAGTTCAAAAAGACAATAGAGTAAAGTCATTTGACTAAATTAGCGGTAAAAAGAGAATAAATAACAACAATAATAATGAATAGTTTAAAAAAAAGAATATTCTTTTAATTCAAAGTTGTTATATAAAGAATGGCTTTCTAATCTAGATCCAAATTCTTCTTTAATTAAAACATCTAACTATATTAACAATTAACAATATTAAAAAATAAAATTCTTTTAATCTAACGTTGCTATATAAAGAGTGACTTTCTTATCTAGACCCAAATTATCTTTTTATTAGAAGTAAACTATTTAAACAATTAACAATATTATTTATTAACGTGAAAACAAATGAATAGTTTATTTGTGGAATAAGTGTCACGAAACGAGTTAAATTTATGGAGTCCATTCATTTGATATTACAGTCACGTGTCACGTTTTATTTAGTCTGGCGTTTAATATTTAACTACACATTGTTTTGCTGAATTACGACATCATATCGTTTGCTCATTTCCAAACTGAGTTGGAGATAAAAATTTATTTTGTCGCATGAAAATTTAGTTGTATCTCCTGACTGCAATAATAAGCAAAAAATATTTAAAGAAACCTATGCTATTTGTAATTGCAATATTCACAGAAATTTTTAAACTTTAGAAGAAAAAAAAAGAATTAATGTGTATTTTATCTTAATTACTTCAGACTTTCAGCTTTACTTAAAGTAGGTTATAAAGCAAAATAGTCTGTTTTTTTTAAATCAAATTAACTGTATATTAAGATGCAAATAAAGACAGTTCAATTATCGTTGCTCCAAAATGTAAGAAAACTGCTTCATTTATTTGAAGATAAGGATATTTAATTTATGTAAATGTTCTGACAGATTATATTTATCGAAAGGTATTTATCTTAATATCCTTCTTTCAAAATAAAAGCCAGTTTACTTGACTTTATAAGTCTAATATCGTTTGTATAGCTTGATTAAAATAAAATTTTAGCCACTTTCATCTGTAGCCGTAATTTTCTTTTTCAGGAAACTTTTTTTATTACTTTCCCGTATAGATGTGTGGTAACATTATTGTTAATTAAAAAAAATTTAACCTAGAATTTTGGCAAATCTCCACATTTCACATCTCCCTGAGTTTGAAAACCACATTTTTGTATTATGTCTGTCTATCTATTAACAGATCCGCTTATCAGTCTGTCTGTTTCTGAACATGAATAATTCAAAAATTCTATGAGCTAGAGTGATGAAACTTGATACATGAAGATCAAATAGAGAAGAGTTTTATAAAAAAAATTTAAAAGAAATCTGGTTTGTTTAGCTAAGTTCGAATATATTATTTACTGTATTTATTAGCTGAAATCCTTGCACAGGAAAAGCATGTCTTCTTGATTTGAGCATCCTGGATTCGAGTCCCGGTTTGGGTATGATTGTTCTCTGCGAGATGTGTGAATGTGCCTTTTTGTAAAAAGGGGTTGTGCAAACGAATGTAATGCGTGAGTTGCTAAGACGTACTCTTGGCCCTAATTGTCGAACTTAAAAACAAGAGACACTCCCTCGGCTTAAAATCGCTGATTGCGCCAGAAAACTTGCCCATTGTAAGTGCCATTAGTAACAACAACAGCGCGTATTTATGAGAAAAAGCGTTGTTTGATATTAAATTTAATTTTGTGGACGTTATTGTCGCTATATAATTTAGAGTAACTAACTTTGAAAAAATAAATAAAGATAGATAAATCAAGCTTAGAAGTGCATCATAAAACATTGCATCAGACTAGAGGCTCCAATCTCAATAAGAATTTTTTTTACTTATTTCAATGAAAATATTTTAAAGTTATATATTCTATTATATAAATTATATATATTTTTTGTTGTTACTAATGGCACTTGCCTATGGGCAAGCCCTCCGCTGATACAGCAGCAGATTTAATCCGAAAGTAGCGTCTCTTGCTTTTGAAGTATCGTCAACTAGAGCCAAGAGTACGACTTAGCTACACACACACCACATTTGCTTGCACAGCCCCTTCTTACAGGGGGGCACAGCCACACATCTCACAGATAGCACACAGAAGAGCAACCCTGCTCAAACCAGGTCTCGAACCCGGGGTTCCCAGAACACGCGGAAGACACGCTACCTCTGTTCCAGAAAGCCGGCATTATATATTTTAAATTATATATATTCATTCGTTGTATTTCGTAAATTCAATTATTTCTGATTTGTATTTTATTTGTCCATTAACGTATTGCTTTGCTTTTAATCAGTATCCCTATTATCATCTGTGAGTCAATATCCCGAATAGAAATGCAAGAAATTTGGTTCCATTTCAATATCTCGTTACTCAGGGTAAAGTACCATAAAATTATTTATTATAATCAAAAAAATGCTGAAAGTAGATCAAGGATCTTATATTAAAAATAATATCCAACATTTGAAAGCTTCAAACATACTTTACAAGCCGAACTCGTTATAACTTTGATTCCAAGAGCCACTCCTTAATTCTAGAACGGAATAACAATAAAATCTCTTCAACATTCCCCGTTCATTTTCATGACCCAAATTACTAATATTACTTAACGAAATTAGTGCGTGTCCGAGCATCCAGAATTACAGACATTAATTCGCAACGATTCAAAAAGGCATTTTCAAAATCTACCGGAATGGGAAAAGAATGACCATAAAGCACTGACACCGGAACACTTCCTGAAAAGTCAAACCATTGTTTGCTATCAGCTAGTGTAGGTATGGCACTTCTTGGATGGATGCCAAACAAAAGGATACCGTGAAAGTGCGTCAACAACAAGATGAAGAACACCTATATTGCGAGGGTGGAGGACATAATGCCTCTTCCTCACAGCTTTGCTCATTCTTTTTTGTTTTTAATCGTTCTGTATTTGAGTGGGCCATAGCAAGATTGGATCCATTTCTGATTAGAACGCGGTTTCTCGCACTTCAACGCAAAGAATTCCGTGTGAACTGGAACAAATTTAGAATAAGTGTGTTCCATCTACCAGGTTTTTGACCCCTTAAAAAAATGGGTATCATTCGAGGAGTTGTAAAGAAAACTTGGGATACTTGCGCGATGAAAGAGCACTTGTTTTCGTCAGCGATTAATCACGTCTATAATCGTAAATTATTCCTGTTTCGAAAGATAATGATGTATGCGTGTGTGTGTTGTAGTTTCGGGAAGTTTATTACAACACAAGCTTGTTGTCTGCTAAAATCTGCCAATTTTGTTTTGGAAAGTATTAAGTGTCGTACATATGATATGCGCATTAAGAATTTGGGTGTTTAAAATAAATATTGCTAACAGGACAGATTTTTTAAAAAAAATATGAGCAATTCTAATTTATTTCTAACTTTATACTCTAGAATAAACATCTGATTCCTAAAATGCATGCTTGAAAAGCTGTACAAAAATTCATTTCATTCGAATTCGGCGTAAATATAACTTAACATTTTTTGCAATCCTAATAATTGATTTGTACAATTCTGTTTAATTAATGGAGAACTTTGGTATAGTATAAACTAGCATTGCTTCAAGAAACAATTTCTTAAAACCGCTCTTATCAATCTGTAGTATCTCTCTAAAAAAGTAAATGGAAAAAAAAGAATAATATTAGATAATGATAGTTTCAACATTAAAAAAATGCAAAGTTGTTGTAACAGTCTGCATCATTTCCAAACTAAATTAGATTTCATTGTGAGGAAATCAAAATTATTAAATTGAATCCGAAATCCTTTTAATTTAAAAAGATGTGAATATTTTAAATTCAGTTGAAATATATAGTTTGAAGTTCGACATCAGTAGGGAAGAACAAAATCATCAGTGGGTACTTTAGTGTAATAGATATAATTTTATAATTCCGATTTAAAGTGACCTCTAGACCAGCATTACATATATTTATATAAATATAAATTTAATTAAACATTTATAATTGTATATACCACCTTTTATAAATGTCAAAAGTAAAAAAAAAGGTTATTGCACCAGTAGGTAAATGTAAGTAATTATGCATTAAGAAAGTGACAGTTTTGTTTAGTGGACCACCCTCCCCTCACTGAAATACACAATATACAGAGGATATGTATTATCGACAGATGTCTTAATCACCAAGTTACGCAACTGATTAAATTTTCGAACTAGCATCGTCTTAAGGGATACTCAACCCTTCCTCCGACTCTAGGGGCGAGGTATATTCTAAATAGTTCATGGAAGGTCATCATTCTCTTTTTACCATTCTTATTCACGGCGGCTGGCCCTCAGCCGCAAGCAAAAGGTGAAGCCCGACTTCCTCAACATCACCAACACCTGGCGTCCCGAAAAATCGAGACTCAGTGTTCTCTACGTCTTATCTCTGTCCTTAAACTCCATGCAACATAAGATGTCTCCAATGAAACTTTTATTTTGCTTTAATCTGTTTAATCTATTTTTACTATCATTAATCAAATCAGGAAATCGACTAAACATATTATTTCATCATCTTGCTCATGCCCAAACGACTGAACGGCACCGAAAATCCCTAACACAACTTTTCGAATACTCTAAATTCTGCATGGCAGTTCGATATTTTCCACCTCAATTGACCAATCCGCTTGTGATGAAAGCTTCAAAAAGAATTTCATAGATTTAGGTTATTGCGTCCTTGGGTGTGTGGTGGTAGCTTCATTAGCCAGATAGCAACTCCTGGCCAAGAGTGATCACTTTTGTCTAGTGGTCATGTTACTCGGCTGCAAACCCTAACATTGTGAGCTCGGTCCTATTCATTTTCCACAATGATGACCCGCGACCTTGAATAGTCAACTTTCTACAACTATCATGGCGTCCTTTGCCGGTAGAAAAAGTTGTCTAGGTGCATTAGACGCAACAATCAACATCACCATCATCAGCACCAACAACTCTCACACGCTATAACATCGTTCGTCTCCCCACCGACTCACAGGTGGGAGAGTATATAATGACATCTTCATAAGCCAGATAACATCCTCTGGACACTAGTAATTACTTTTGTCTATTGGCTCTGTTACTTTGTTACAGACACTAACTTTGCGAGTTCGGTCCTGGGTCCACACACTCATTCCTATCTGCATCCTCCACATTTTCAACAATATCTAATGATTAAAATGGACTGAATCATATGACACCAATGCGGTATTACTAACTTAATTCCACGTATTACTTTGCAACAACACGTCCTCTTACTCTGCACTATGACGCCTCCCCTCCCCCGATGTGTGATGGATTTTAAAAGGAAATTGAAATTAGAACTGTGCTCATGATGTATAGAAGACGGAAATGAACTGAATACACTGAGTGATGATAGTTGTGCGAAGATAAATCGTCAAAAAATAAAGTCTAATACGAGTTGGGAAGAAATTTTGAATTAATTCCACCAGTTTAATTCTAATTTGTCTAGAAAGCGAATAAAGAATTAATTACAATTATAAAAATGTTTTGGATTTTGGAATATTTATAAAAATAATAAAACTTAAATAATGAAGTAAAAGTTTGAAATCTTATTTTTATAATAGTACGTAATTGCTATGTTAAAAATAAGATTTCAAACTTTTAAAATTGATAATATTTATTTTAATCTTTCTATTTTTGTATATTTATTTATTCAATACTCCCAATGTTTATTCTATTAGTTTTGTTTTATATATTCTTTCTACTTTTGAAACCGGAGCTTTTAATTTGAAATTGATTTTTCTATTGTTTCTGATTTAGGAAGAATAATCTTCATAGAACTTTTGTCGGACGAAGAGTAATTAAAAAGCATTGTCTAAAAATGCTGCTAGAATGGGTGTTATATAAATATGGTCTACTATCCTACTTTAAAATCAAAATAAATCTAAATTAATAAGTTTGGAGGAATCCAAAAGCTCATTAAAATCACTGAAAGGCGAAAGAATATCATATTAATATTTCATTTATTTATTTTACTTTAGGATGAATTCATATGAGTAATAAACAGCACTTAAAATATTCTTATCATTCGAATAAAATTCATTCGAAAAAGGCGTCACAGTTTTAAAATGCATTTTTAAAATAATTGTTTCTTGATCTATTTCCAGAATGCCCAGTTGAATATATGTATATTTTATTATCAGAGTAATTTTATTCGTTTGAATTTTATCTTATTTTTTAAATAAAAAAATGACTAATATTTCCTGATCTGCTTCTTAAATAGAGGCTTAGCGAAAAATAAGTTCAGTGGGCTCTAAAATATGTTCTGTCGGTCCAAATTAAGATAAAATTTGAACTACAAATTATTCAAATGATGCGCTTAACATTTATTAGTTTCAAAAATTTAGTATTAAAATTGATCAACAGATGGCGCTGTAACACAAATGACATTTATTCACGTTTAGTGTAAATGTGAAACATAATTTGCGTTACAGAGCATGTCTATTGCCATTTTTCTTTGGATAAAAGAAAGGTGAATTGTGCACGAACATTAGTTTCTCCTCTGTTTGTACGAACATTAGTTTTTTCTCTGCCTATGTTGCAAGACAAAGTCCTACTAGTGAAATTGTTCTATCAGAACCAACATGACTCCATTCCCAGGAAGCGCAGTCTGTTGCACAGCAGTTTTCAATATTGTGCGACATTATATGATATCAAATAATGTTCAATATTAAACAATATTGCGAATATAGATCAATATTATGCAATATTGTGAGATTTGTGTGCTACTAGGGTTGAAACCCTAAAGGAATTTCGTCGTATGAAGCAGATACGAAGAGATCCAATCTGCGGCGCAAGATGATAGAGAAATTTGACAAAGCTGTTCAACTTGGCATTCTTCCAAGTACCGGACGAAAAAAAACTCCATCTTCCAGCATCGAAAATGTTGCGACCGAGCTCGTTGAAGCCTGGAGTCAGTCGTCGCATAATAGTGTGAGTTTGCCAGCTGTTTCCCCTTTTCTGGATATGCTGTAGTCAACTATACGAAAAATCGTGTGGCAAATTTTGCATTTTTATCCATATGAAATCAAGCCTTTGCACGTGTTGTAGAACGGGGACTTAGAGGACTGTAAAACTTTTGCACTTCAATTTCTTGCTTGAATGGTGGTGGACACAACTTGATCCTGAAACATTCTGTGGAGTGATGAGGCCCACTTTTGTCTCAATGGGCAAGTTAGCACAACTGTTGAATTTGGACAGAGGAAAACACTTACATTATCCAGGAATAACCCTTGAATGCAGAAAAAGTGACAGTTATGTTTGGTTTTACAGCTATCTTTATCATTGGACCATACTTCTTTGTAGAGATAACTTCAAATCGATTCCAAACCTGTTCCTTCACAGGACAGCGGTACCATGATATGCCGAGGGATTTTGTAATCCCAACTCTTCTACACCGTGGATGGTTTCAAAACATCATTTTTCATGCAAGTTGGTGCACCACCTCATATTGATCGATGGGTAAAACGATTATTAATACAGCATTTCACAAAAGAACGAGTTATCAGCCATCATTTTCCAATAGCATAGCCTCCTCTCTCGCCGAACATCACCCCTTGCGACTTTTGGTTATGAGGTTATTTGAAGGACAATATCTACCATCATAGCCCATCATCTCTACCAGATCTGAAGGACAATATTCGGCACCATGTTCTCAATATTCCGGCAGACTTACTCCGACCATTTATAAATAATATAGTTCTACGATTAGAGCATATTGCCGCAAAAAAGAGACTTTTATATACCATAGCTCGATCGGCAGAACATTGGACTGTGAATACGTCAGTCCAAGTTCCTGGTTCGATTCCCGGCCAGGGCATTTTATCCAAAGACTGGAATTTTAATTTAAAATTGTTCTTATTATTTCTCTAAAATCAAGATGATTCTAGAAGATTTTTTTCAATTCGAAAGAGAGATGATTCTCGAATGTTCTACAGAGGTATAAAAGCTGAGTTCCACGAGTTCGGCTAACTTCTTCGTTCTGTTCTCCAGCGAGTTGCTTGGTGCTAATAAACGCAATTGTTTCAAACTATTCTTGCCATTAATTCAATCTTCGTGACAATATTATTGATAATGAAGGAGGCATAACGAGCAATTTTAATTTTACTTTATTGAACCATTATAAATCATATTAAATGGTTTTATGTGTATTAAAACGCCACCTAGTGGTGAGTTTTGGGACTATTTTTATTTAATAAATGTAAAGTGCTTCATTTCAATAATCTGTAGTTCAAATTTTATCTCATTTAGATCAATAGAACTCATTTTAAAGCCCTCTGAAGTGAGTAACTTATTTCTTATTAACCCTGCCACATCCATTGATCAAATACACACCGATCGTTAATTGGTAAAACTTGTTACCCAAAAGAGTAAAGAAAGTAAAACTAATTATCTGCAGAAATTAAAAGTTTATAACTAGAATTATGATAAAGCTGTCACGGGCTTAAAATATAGATTTCCCCTTGATAAAAAGAATAACTTTTGAAGCCTTCATCTGAAGGGGGGGATTAGCACAGAGATATATCAAGTACAATCAAAAGCACTCAACAAATAACTCACATAAAGATGAAATAAAATGCAAAAAAATGTTTCAAGAGTGATGTTTCGAAAAACAAGTGACAAGGAGACATCGTGACATCAAATGCTGGATTCGTCTGTATCAATCTACGTTGACCATTCGTTTGAAGGGACATAGACCTTGCATCTACATGGAAGATTTTGCAATATTGCGCTTTCGATAGGTTTTACCAAATGCTTGTGGAGCATTAAACGACGAGATTTTGTCTCTGACCAAGAATTCAAGGTCCAGGATGATTAGAGACATCTATGAGCTGGAGGAATAATAAAACATAAACTATAAAAGAAGCTACATTCAATGTCACAGCAAAATATTGCTGAGAAGATTTGTTCAGAAGAGGAGGAAAAGGAAAGTGTAACGGAGCAGCAACATTCCAATGAAATATGGTAGATAATAAAGGCATGGAAAGTATTATATTATATGTTGAGAAGCCTCACCATGATGAGGCAATACATACTTATATATGTGATACATACCCATTTAATGATAATGCTGTGTCCCAATTTCGACAAATTTAGAAGTGTTATCAAAGATAAAAGTCTTTAGATAATTTTCTTTTGTAAAAAAGTCTGTAATATAAGAAAAAAATTACATTAATATAATTATTAATGGAATGGAACACATTGTTCTATTTTACATGGGTTCCTACTTAATTATTTTATTCGCTTAACAAATGTTTCGCATTATGAGTAAAATTTCAAAATGAAATATGCTTGTTAAATGAGATTTTTCAGAATGTGAACAGTTTCGGTTTATGAACAAGGAAGTCGAAATGTCTGTGCAAGCGATACAAATTTTTTCAATTAAAAAAACTTACAAAATATATTTTAGACCATGAAGCTATGATGGGTAAAATGTTTACATATAAGCAAATCTATCGAAATTAAAATAGAATATTTAATAAAAGACATTTTTTTAAACTCGCTTTTTTCAGTTTTACAAAATAAATAAATAAATAAATTTTAATTTTTTTTCACTTTTTGTTCCTTAATTTGCATTTTACTATTTTATATATATATTACCTGTAAACTCATTGAATACTTTCATATATTCTACCTTACGCTCTCTCTCTCTCTCTCTCTCAAAATATGACTTGATATATTGTTGACCTGTTAAAATTTAATAATTCGAAAGTATATGGATACAATGGCAGTTCTTCGACAAATCAAATTATGCAACTGCCTAAAGCTAAGACTTGTCAGAATTAAAGAGCTTTAATGTCTGTACAGAACATGCCACAACAATCAGACACCTCATTTAAAGAGCTTTACTTTTCTAGTAGACAAATAAATAAGAATGTACAAATGCATGAGTTGTAAAATATTAGGAACAGAATATATTTTATAATTCTGGCATCCTTATTCTTATTTAGTACAAAACATCCGATTCTCCACAATCTCAAGTAGACTTTATCCTTTGAATTAGCATAAATTATCAAAACAGTGAGTAAAATTTAAAATGCTAAAAGTGATAGAAAAAAGGCCTACCCACTGATATCTTATTATCGCCGTAGGCTCTGTATTATCTAAAAAAAGGAAATGCAGATAACAGAATTAATACATAAGATAAATGTAGGATATCCCACAAAGCTATTTTGTTTAACCATCATTTATGCTTTCATTTTTTGCTCTTATCAACATCCGATGGCAGACGTCATTCAAAGCGAGAATTTTAAAAGGTAAGATCATTTTCCAGAGGACGATAATTTTAATTAATACCGCATTCCAGAACAACGCCATCTATCGAGTTTCCGCAGCGCAGACACAATTAATATTCAGGTAGAGACCTACTAACCACCGTACGCTAAAGACGTTTTCGCGGTCTTTACATTTGGTAAGATGTGTTACAGTCATATGATGTACTTTTTTTAGACTTCCAACGTCCTCCTAGAGGGAATAATATAGCTTTCTGTTTCTTTAATATCTCCATGTTTCAATCCATTTAATATTTCCCAGTAAATACTCCCCCTCGTAAATTTTCCCCTTTAACTCTAAATATATTCTTTTATTTTTTAAAAAGAAGTCTCTTCATTATTCATTTGCATTATTTTAATCTTAGTTTTGAAACTGAACACGTAAATATTTTTTTTAAAAAAACCTAGACTCCTCGCCACTAAACCCCCGCTATCTGAAGAGTCTGATACTTTTGGAAGATTTGGTTAGACTCCTATATAAATTCTTGGGATAATTTTCCTTAGAATAACAAGTAACATTTTATATGGAATGTTTTTGCTAACAAAAATAAATTGATTAATTTATAATTAAATTTCAAAAATACAAAATTAATTTTATACCATCGAGAAAGCATTAATGCACAGAGTTTAAAAATGCTAGCACATCACACACACGCACACACCGAAAAGTCATCGAACAATGATAATCTCACTAAAACTCCGTCATCTGGTCGGATTTTAAAATTATAATGCTCATCTCAAAATTCTCCTAATGTTGCTTCCAAATCAAACAAACAAGTGTTACTCAAAACGAAATAAAACTATAATGAATCCTTTAAATATCGATATATAATCAATATTTTTTATTAATAATAGATCCAATAATATAAAATGAATTTAAAAGCTCGGTGGGCCCCTTTAAGTTAGTAAATTAAAATCAAATTATCCAAATTCTGATATAAGTGTTCTGACTTACTTTCTCAAAAAGTTCTCCGTAAATTATATAACTGTTTTCTGAAAAAAAGAAGTTGAAAACAAAGAAATAGTTGGTAAAACTGATTGTTTAATTAAAAGTTTAAAAGTAGAGCTAAAAAGCAATTATTAAATAAATAAATTGATAATATCAACAACTAAAAACTTTATTATGACTCATATATTAAATGAAAATATATTGATATTCTTTTTCTAAAAAAAGTAAATAAATGAAATTACCATTCATTTAACATAAATTCTATTTAAAGAATAGAATAAACACCAAAATGGCAAAAAGCAACTAAAACCATTCATCCAGAACATTAGATAATATTCGAATACGAAAATAACACAGAATTCTTCCAAAAAACAAAATGTGGATATTGTTTAAACATTGAACAAAAATTACATGGATGCCAACGAATAAAGGGTATGTTTATTTATTCTTATAAAAGCCAAATAAATGAAATTGAAAGAATATTTCCTCATGAAAAATAAACAAATTTCATCTAAATTGCATTTCAGCTCAATTCTAATTGCCATTTTTAAATGAAGAAAAGATTGCAAATCGTAAAACGGCTAATCAACTTTTTAATAGGATGTCCCATATCTTTGAAGTGATTGTTTCTTTACATAAGAAAATTCTCGTTTCGAGTATTTTTGATTCACTATCTTAAATTCGTTAATCTTATATAAGCAATGTGAATGTTACTAAATTTAAAGACACCGATTCTATACTTGTATTGTCCTTTCCGTTTAGTGAAACAAAGGTTTCAAACCAGTTCTCTCTTCATTTAAAATAGCTTTCTTAAGTGGTTGAACTAACTGCTCCTCAAACAAAAGACCCAAAAACAGTGTAGGCGAATTTCCTCGCGGTTTTTTTAGATAGGGAAAAAGAGAATCTTTCTTTACAATAGACTCACGACAATAAAATCATGAATGAAAATCGTTTGCGATTAACTGTAGAATCGTTATCGAAAAAAACTAAACGTTGCGAATGAAAAATGAAAGAAGATTTATTGCATAGATCTCGGAATTTATTTTATCGTTTACAAAAAGAAGTCGTTTGATTGATGCTATCGCTAATAGGATTTTCTTTAAGCTTTTGAACGTTTTAAATTATTGTTGGATTAAGCTGTCGTTATTCTAAAATTTTTATCAGTATATGTGGTTTTAAGAAACAAGGGAAAAGAAACGAATTTAAATTTATGCGAACCTTTGTTTTCCCTTAAAACATTTGTATTATCAGGACATAAAATAAATATAAATAGATAAAACGAAAGTAAGAAATCTGCACACTAATTGTAAAATAGGAAGAAAGCACAAGTAGGCACATGAGCCAATATATATTCAAATTAGTTATTAAACCTGTTTCAAAATTATGATTCACTACGAATGTAGGCTTTTTCATAATTACGTTTATATAGCTTGTATTTTGTTCTAATTATGTAACTGATACAGAGTTATAATATGAAAAATGACTAATGATGTGAGATGAAAAACACGTGAAAGCTGGTAGTCTTACGTTTATCACCTACAATCTGGCAATAGTAATTTTGTTCCATGTTGAATTAAAATAATTTTATTAATCGTATCCTTCATGAATTATTAATTCATTCTCTTTTTCGCAACATGTATTATTACAAAGAAAAGTTTCAATTAATAATTTGCTATGTTTTTATTAATGTTCCAAAATAATTTGATCTTCAGTGTTATGTTTACGATGTATTTTACAGGTACGATGAAGTATGCTTATGGAAACGTTTGCACTCTGAAAAAAAATATGTAATATTAATTTTAATGTGAAATATAATATCTTTGAATTACTGAGTTATTAGAGCATACAAGTATGATTCTAAAACCCTCTTTATCAGATCAAAAAAACTCTAAAACGTAGAGAATATTTATTAAATTTAACAAAGAAAATTATTAATTATTTAATAAATAATGTTATTAAATTAAATATTTATTATTAAAATAAAATTCCGAAGTAGAATTTTCTGAAGACAACAAAATTGTTTGCCTCTTATTTAAGGATTAGTACACAAAACATATTCGTTGGAATAATAATGGAGTACTACGGGAAATTTTAATATTATAAAGGCCCCGAGAATCGAAAGAATTTGAAAACCACTGCCATTATATAATTAATGACATGCTTTTTTTGGAAGTATACTAAAAAAAACTAAGAAGAGCTCTGGCGATTTTTTTTTAAATTTGCTGTTCTACGAATGAAATATATTATTTTGATGGGAAAAGAAAAATGACCAATCAAGAAAAAAAATCGCCATACGTAAAACCACTGCCCCACGTAATAAAAGTCAATCTATTGGATCTACATCTTGGACCAAATTTTCTTGTGTGCCAAATTTTATTTATCAATTTTTTACGATTTTTTTAGTTTTCGCGTTCTCTTATTCTCGGGTACTTGGAATAACAATCTCTGAATGGATTTCATTCTAAAATTTGATACACTCCCAAGTATTAGTACACTTATTTAGTACACTTTCGAGTATTAGTACACTTATTTAGTACACTCCGAAGTATTAGTACACTCCGAAATATTAGTACACTCCGAAGTATTAGTACACTCCGAAATATTAGTACACTTATTTAGTACACTCCGAAGTATTAGTACACTTATTTAGTACACTTTCGAGTATTAGAACACTTATTTAGTACACTTTCGAGTATTAGTACACTCCAAAGTATTAGTACACTCCGAAGTATTAGTACATTTATTTAGTACACTCCGAAATATTAGTACACTTTCGAGTACTAGTACATTTATTCAGAACACACCGAAGTATTAGAACACTTATTTAGTACACTTTCGGGTATTAGTACACTTATTTAATACAATCCGAAGTATTAATAAACTCCGAAACATTAGTACACTTATTTAGTACACTCCAAGGTATTAGTACACTTATACTTAAGTCGATACTCTCGAGTACCCGACTTAGGGCCGGAGTTCTGCAAATTCATTTTTTTTTGCCTACCAGTATCAAAAGACCAAGTTTTTATACCACACTTATTTTTATAATACGTATTTATTTCCTTATTGAATACTAAATCATCCATTTACCTAAAATAACGAAGAATATGGCAGAACGTGGCCTAGTAAATCATAAAAGCAATTACCGGTAGCGTGTCGGAAAATAGAAGGCTTCGTAAGGGTAGTTTGTATACTTAACATTTAACACCACACCTCCGTTTCTAGGGTTCATATGGTCCCTAGATGTAGGTGGACTTTATTAACCCTCCCACCACCACCACCAAAAAAAATTACACAGCAATCAATTTGGAAGAAACAAACAAATGACAAAATACGAAAGGGAAACAATAATTGAAAAACTAGAATGATGAATATCTGGAGTATAATTAAAATGGATGAATGTTCATGAATGCACAGTAAGACTAAAAATATAAAATAATAATAATAATTAGTTACTGGAGGGGGTTAAAGGATGTTTTTAAAATAAAATGCGAGGTCTACCTTAAAAAATTGATAAGGTTTATCTAACTATAACAGTTCTCCATGACCAATTAGGTATCCAATATGCCTATATACTGCACAGCACTTTTCAAGAATTCATTAGATAAAAAGTAAGTTAAAGGATATAAACTCTTCACATTTTAATATAAATTCAATAATGTAAAACTTAAATGCAGGAAGTATAAACAAAATATTGAACTTAAACCATAGTCTAATTATTAAAAAAATTAACTCAAATTGACTTTATTTTTTACTGATAAATGATAACACAGATATGAAAAGATATATCTAAGATAAGAGTCAAAACTTCCAATTTTTAGTTTTTGAAAAAAATCTTTAATAGATGACTTATTGGGAGCCTTGCCTTCCTCATTTAATTGTGATAATGAAAATTAGGCCGGATAGTACGGAAGGTATATACTCGATATATCGACAAATTGTGAAAACCATGTATTAAATCTCATCAGTAGGCTCATGACGTTTTATTGTTCTTGTGTTCATAGACAAGCATAGTTTTAAAAACGCATTTTTTTGAATTAGTGAAGGTTCAGACAGCGAAAATTGGACCAAATTCTGAGTTTTTTGACGATTTCAATGCTTTTTTTCTTATATCCCAGGTAGCAAGCACATCCTGTAGCATAATATTGTGCGATATTATATGATATTAAGCATTATTCCCCAATAATAAATAATACTGCGAATATTAGTCAATATTGTACAATATTTATGTGCTATTAGGGATACTTCGCATAAAAGTATGAATATAATTTTTAAAAAAATGGTAGATTCGAAGATTAAAATCCTCAGAACGTTTGATTGAGTGGTTTAGGGAAATAAATATACGAAATTCGTGTTTTGGAAAATTAAATAAGCAAACAGTTGGATAGGATTAAATTTATTGCATGTTGCTATGGGAAACGCAATCCCTTTAATTTATATGGCAAATAACTTACTATGGAGCTTTTAGCTTTATTTTTAGTTCAATAAACCACAACTCTGGCATAATAAATTTCCACATCCAAATAAATAATTGAAGAATTTTCTTGCGGTTTTTCAACAACGGCGAAATGGGTACATGAGCATTTTTCTCTCTCCAAAAGAGGTACGCCTTGAATATATTATCTGCGATGTATCTTCTAAGGTTTTATGTGGAGCATATTTTCTGATAGATAATTTCTAAAATCGATAGTTGAAACAATAATAGAAAGAAATCTCTCCAAATGTAATGCTTAGTAATATGCTCTTGATATTAATATGTACATATAAATACAAATCAGGCTTTCAGCTGAAAAATTGGATTAGAAGTTTGGTAAAATATTCATAGTACGTCATTCAAGAGATTAATTGAAACCAGAGCCAGTGGTCTCCTCAAAACTCTCTCACATCCTCTCTAATAAAGATGTTATACCAGAGAATGCCTTGCATGGTTTTGGCAAACAATAATTACGAATTATTAACTTTTCGTATGAATTTAACATTTTTACTGAATCTAACGTGTCATCCTTGGCGAGTTATTTGGCGATTAAGCTATGGTATGCAGTTAATCCAAAAATCGAATCCGTATTTCAGATGTATTTTCCTCAATCAT
The DNA here is from genome assembly GCA_026289955.1 of Argiope argentata. NCBI lineage: Eukaryota > Metazoa > Arthropoda > Arachnida > Araneae > Araneidae > Argiope > Argiope argentata. Next base: position 3,201,229 of record JAOUZG010016704.1, on the reverse strand, counting down.
TTGAAACAAAAACTTATAAAAAATATACATTTGTAGTCATAAAATCCAATTCTATATTTCATATATTTAACTCACTGGGTTTTCCAGTTATCGCTTTAAACACGATAAATACAGAGGTCAATTTCTCATTCAATTTAGCTCGAAGTTTGATAGGTGTGTATATTATAGATGTTACATTTGTGTGCTAAATTTTATTCACCTAGCTCTCTTAGTTTTGTAGTTACTACTTTAGCTTATATTCGAACAGCCGGACAGACATATTTCCTCAGAACGGATCGTTGAAGAAGAAAATATGTATACAGACTTTTCAAAAATAATATAGACATTCAAAAATACAGAGTTTCTTTTTTAATTATTTCAGTCAGTCTGATAACACAATTACTCAAGAACTATTTGAGCTAGATAGCTGAAATTTGTTATGTAATTACGAAGAAAATTTAAGATTTTTATAAAATTTTGAAAGTAATCCATTCACATAAAGCCTGTTGGTTGGCTATTCGTATACAACTAAAAAACGCAAAATGATAGGCAGATAAAATTTGGTACACAGGTTTAGCAATTAAAATATAAATACCTGTAAAATTTTGTGGTAAATATGTTAAACGGTCGGTCTGTATTTTTTAATGCAATAACTCATAAAAGCAGTGACCTAAATATATAAAATTCGATGTGTCATTTTGTGACTGAAACTGTAGTTTGGCGTCAATCGGCAACAAGAAAGCGCCCAAAATACATATTCTCTCTATAGATTCAGTCAAAATTACAGTACTTACGTATTAGACCGTCGACGCAACGGTCGCCAACGGTTTAGCAAATCATTGGCGACGGATTCAATTTGGAGATAAACTGTCGACGCCAACGAAACTAACAAAATGATTGACGGCAGTTTAGGTTTGACCAATTTTTTATATAATAGCGGGTTTCTGCCATTATTGGTGGTTTAGCAAGTCATTGGCGACGCCTTCAAATTTTTACGATAAAGATTGACGGTCTAATAAAATTGGAAGATTTCCGTCAAAGATCCATATTTCATATTGTCTTTTGTCAATGCCATGCAAGGTGTTCGTTGCCCAATGTCATTAATTTTATGCGAAGGAAGAGAAATACAGTGAAATACCCCAACCCCAGAGACCATGCGGGAAACTTGATGGGGTCACAGAAGAGCAACCTCAACTTGCATGAAGGAACGCACTAGATGACATCGGATACTTACAAACTATAAAAATCCTTCTAGAGAAGACGTATATTAGCACAAAAAAGCATTACATTTTACATAACGTATTAAGTTATGAAACGTTGTTGTTGTTGCTAATGGCACTTGCCAAGGACAAACTCACTGATGCATCAGCGAATTTAAGCGATATGAGCGTCTTTTGTTTTGAAGTAGCATCAATTAGAGTCAAGAGTAGGAATTAGATAATTACACATCACATTAACCTAAACAGTCCCTTTTTGCAGGGGGAGCCCATTCACACACCTCACAGATAGAACAACCATGCCCTAACTGAGACTCGGACCCTCGACTCCCAGATCCTGCCAATACGCAATATTGGCAGCTAGCTTCCTGCCAATACGCCGGCTGCGAAACATTGAAAATTCTCAAGAGAGATAAGACCTCTACCGAAAGTATGCGAGTTAGTTCTGTAGAGACCATTCCTACATGTTTTTGCAATAAACAGAAGCTCAATCATGCTAAACAATCTTTATACATTTTAACTTTTCTTTTCTGAATTTTAACGATAAGTTTCAAACAAACTCAACAGTTTCTCACTCGGATTAAAACTAGAAAAATTACAAAATCGTGATAACTTTGTAATCAAAATTTTTCCCGCCAATTCATAACGGCCTCTAGTAAAAAAAAACTTATTAACAATTTCTTTCATTCCAAAAGAGTCGGTGACCGACATTACTTAAAGTGCCTGATATATAGTGAATAACGTTAATTTCCAAGGAAGTATTCGCATCAAAAAGGTATTCATAAATTTGCAACTAGGCGGTGTAAAACGATTGATCATGTCAGCGATAATTCTCACACACTCTAAGAAGCCCATTCAAACCCTCTGAGATTGAGAAATTATCTCTTACAAGCCAAACGCGGCGAGTTAAGCACCAAATCAACTTCATCTTCCCAATAAAACTTCAGATCATAATCTCTATAAAAAAGAAAATGCTACACAGATCACGGCAAAGAGCCAATTAATCATTGGATTATAAATGATCCTTGTCCTAGCAGGTTTGCCACGTTGGCCTATTTAACGCCAAATTTGGAAAATTTGCTTCTTTTCAATCGGCCTTAACCTGAATTTTTTTAAAGTCGTAATAAATTTGTTTTTGCTGCTGCCTCGGTTTTTTATATTTTTCCCTCCCACAAATTAAAATTTTAATATTTTAATCATATGGTGATAAAAATATGATGTTTCGGTCTGTGGCTTTTGAACCCACAAAATGAACGGGTTGAAAATTGCCGATTTATCGCTTTTAAGGCAGCATTTTTTCGCTTTTAGGGTTATTTGAAAATAAAGTATAAGGTTGCCACATTTGGCGATCCATCGCCAACAAAAGTTAACACTTGGCATGAATGTCCGCCATGTACCCGATCCTCGATATATTGGAGCATGCGTATTCTGATTGTCACAATATGGTTTCAAACTGATTCAAATTGTTTAATGACTTAAATTAATTAAGATAAAAATGCCTTAAAAATAATGTTCTCACATGGTAACATGAAATTTAATATAGTAAATTTCATTCTTTTTTTAAAAAATTTCTTTTGTACGAAATATATATTTAAAAAAAATTGAAATTTTCAAAAAAGTTTCAAGCCGAGAATTTGATAAATCTCCAAGTTTCAGAGATTAATAAATTTAAAAAAGAAAAAACAACAACAACATATTTTTGAATTATGTCTCTCACTCAGTCTTGTAGCATAATAATGCAAAAGACATTTTAAAAGGGATGAATCACATTTGATATTTCATATTTATATCACATTTGTAATTTCTTTCAAATTGTGAACGTACTACATTCAAAGGAAATTATCAGTCTGTGTGTCTGCCAAAACGCACTAACTATACAATTTAAGGACCCAGGTGAGTTAAAATTTGGCACACAGTTCAAACATCTGAAGTACAGATCCGTATAAAACTATGAACAAAATCCGTTTTATATTATATA
>JAOUZG010016704.1:3140548-3185350 GCA_026289955.1 Argiope argentata | reverse complement strand
GAAGAAGATTCTACATCAGAATAAATAATTTTCACTTGTTCATTAAGTTTATTCACTCTTTATTACGCGGCTTTTCAGTTTGTTCCCTTCATATAGTATATAGTATAATATTCATATAGTATAATTCAGTTTGTTCCCTTCATAATTTAGTATAGAAGTTCGCGGACGTGAAAAATTTCCACACATGAAAATGTAGTTAGAGGATCCAATTCAAATCTTGCGTAATGCATTTGATGATTGGTTTTCAAATTTTGAAAAGTGTCAAACAAAAATCGGCGTATTTTCTTCTCTATTATGTGTTGATGTAAATCTAGTGGCTGAAAGTATGCAGTTAGCCTTAATGGATTTACAGAATTCTGATTTTTTTTTTCAAAAATAAGTTCAAAGGAAAAAGGATATTAGAATTTTATAAAGACTTACACGAGGAATTTTCGTGCTTAAAGCAAAATGCAGCAGCATGATCAACTTTCTTTGGCAGCACTTGCATTTGTGAGCATACTTTCTCACTAATGAATTTAAACAAATCAAAAATAAGAAATACAATATCAGATGAGAACCTTTCTTCTGTTCTATGTATTGCCACAACCAAACTTAATCTCAACATATAATCAATAATTTCAAATATTCAATCCCATCCATCTCATTAATTTATTCTAATTTTGATAATTAATTTTTTTTCTCAGAATTGTTCTCTGTATATTTACCAACATTTTTCCCTCTGTTATTCTATTTTAAGTTTGTCACCTTTATAGCAGGAATCTTTATTGGAGATAAAGTATTTTAACCATATGTTATATTCATTTATGTGTGTTTATTCATTTATTTTTTTGCATAATGTATGCATGAGTAAAATAAAATAATAATTGTAATACATGCGTTTGCTATGAAAAAAACTGTTGCCCGTCATCCTGAAAAGGTTGTGCATCCCTGATATATATATATATATATATATATATATATATATATATATATACATATATATATATATAATTTCAAATATTCAGTCCCATCCATCTCATTAATTTATTCTAATTTAATCTTATCTATCTAGATAGATAGATAGATATACACACGCACCACTAAACCACCACCCACTGAAAGAATTCACTACAAAAGGTGTCTATGGTTAAATAGGTTCTATTATACATATTTACAGTTTGGGTGTATATTACAGTGTGGTCAACGTGTTATTATCGTTTACATATACAACAAATTCGTGCCAAATCCGTTAAGAAATTTACCGCCTGTCAATCTATTCTTTCACAAGTAAGTAACATGATAAGTCAAAAACACAAAGGCTTAAGTACATGAAATTTCGAATGTAATTTTATGTCAAAGATTATACTTTCTGGCCCAAAAAGACTTTATTTCTGTTTATATAGAAAAGTATAGGCCAGAGATGGTGAACCTTTATGGATTAACGTGCCATTTTTTCTATAGAAATATTTAAGGAAGTATAGACGGTTGATTTGTGATTGTTGGGGAAATAATATTACACAGCTTAAAACTCTTTATCTACCACGAAAAAATACATATTGCCCTGTATGGAAGTAAATTACGTTACGTTAAGTAAATTAAAAACGTTAGTTAGCTCCGTGCCAAATACGGCTTTCAATTGGACAAATAAAAGAAGTAAGTACTAAGTGCACATTCGGAACTCTGGTGCTTGTACAATAACTGCAATTTAGCGATCATCAGAGAAAGATTGGAAACTAATAGATAATTATTCTTTATTTTAAGGTTCTTAATAATAAACAATTAATTTATTATGAGATATAAGTTCAAGTTTTGAAGAAGGTACACCCTTTGGTTTAAAATTTTAATCATGGATAATTATCAACAATGAATCACAACATTCTTCCATGGACAATGACAGATTTCTATAATGTTACAAACCTGCAATTTAGCTTCCCAGCACAAATAGTGTCTTCGTAAGAAAGACTATTTTACTTTAAGTTTTGTTCCGTGTAAAGCGGGTGTAGCATCAGTGATCTCGGCGCTTGGCGACAAAATGAATATTGCTGGAAACTTTGAGAATTTTAACGGTCTGTCCAATAGAAACCGAGATGCTCCCTTATTGGCCCAGAAGATTCTCGGCAGTTATAAAAGGCCGTTAGTACCAAGCTGCTGTAGTGAATTACCGAGGCGTGACTATTGCTAGTTGAAAACTCATTCAGTGCTTGGGTTTTGGACTGGGAGGTCGTATGCTTTCCAGCTCGCTTACACAAACATCATTCTGAATTCTATAGATAGTGGAGCTACCTGTGGTTCCGACTCGCCCTTTTCAGGGCCAGTGATGGAAGGGGCCGCGGAGTTAGCGAAAAGGAGAGGTGGGGAATTAAATGAAATTAGTAATGAGATGTCAGTAGATAAAGAGGCGACAGATACTCAGACAGTAACGATGTCCACTCCATGCCAAAATTGCGTCAAAAAACACAACATACGCATCCGCATTGAAATAATGAAATCAAGCCTAGATGCTCACGTCAACTTACTGATGGGACTTAGAAAGATGATCCCCTTCAATGAGACACACCACAATGCCGGGGAGGCGAAAAGGAGCGAGATGGCCAAACAACTTGAGGACCTCAGGGGTGAGTGCAATGCAATATTTACATGTCAGGGCTGCAATGTGACTAATCCCCACCCTAATATTAATGATAGCCAATTTCAGGCTGTCTCTCCTAAGAGGAAAACGCAGATCTCGCCCCCCTCAAATGGCTAGTAATAATCTACACTTACAAAACAGATTTAGTGCTTTAAATATTGACGAAATTGAAACCACCCCCGCAGTAGTTAATGAGCCAATTAATAAAATCCCACCAATTATGCTCAGCTATACTCAACAATTTGATGAAATGCTGCAGGACTTAAACAAAACTTGCGGTCCAACTACTAACAAACTAAATAAAAACTTCGTTAAAATTTTCCCAAGCTCCCCAGAGCAACATCAGTTATTACAAAATCGATGCAGAGAAAGAGGATATGATTATTACATTATAACACCCAGAAACATGCGACCGCTTAAAGTTGTAGTTAGGGGACTACCTTATGATTTCGGCCCCCAAAAGGTGCAGGACGCACTGTTGAAATATAATCTTCCAATTGTAAAGGTCAGTCAGACGACTCAAAACCGTACTAAAAATCTTCTCCCATTATACCTGGTTGAGTTAACTCGAAGTGACGAAGCCGACAAAATCTTTGAAGTTAAACATATCAACTACCTGAGCATTACAATAGAACAATACAGAGGTAGAGGTGTTGTAGCTCAATGCTACCGCTGCAATCATTTTCACCATTCAGCCAAGAACTGTAACATGAGGCCAAGATGCTTAAAGTGCGGAGAACAACACGAGACCAGAGAATGTAAGACTACTGAACCAATTCCTGTACCTAAATGTATAAACTGCGATGAGACAGGCCATATTGCCTCCTACCGAGGTTGCAAAGCTTTTCCTAAGCCACCTAATGTTCAAATAAATAGACAAAATTATTTCCATAGAAACCAGTCAGCCGTCAGGGAAAATATTAGTTACGCTAGTCTCTTAAACAACACCTCACAACAAGAGATGGCGTCACGCACGCACCGAGTTAACCAAGAGATGGCGCCACTTGAGCGCACTAAAAGTAAACAGAACGACGCTCCTGATCTGCAAACAGTCACTGAAACCATGAGAGAGATTCAATACTTCCTATCGCAATTACCAAATTTTTTCAAAGCAATAAGACAGCTTAAGCACGCTAACACCCCCATAGAAAAATTTTCAGTTATCCTTGCTGCTTTTGACGGTCCAGAATCATTTAGTGTCAGGTAAAATTCAAGCGTAATAGCCTACGTTTTATTTACTGGAACGCAAATGGCATTAACAATAAAATTCATGACTTCCGTAACTTTGTAAATAAGTATAACCCTGAAGTAATTCTATTGCAAGAAACCCACCTTAGACCACACAGAAAAATCTTCCTGGCGAACTATTACTCTTATTATAATTATAGATTTAATCAGGCAGGTGGTGGAACTGCCATGTTTATTAAAAATGGGCTACCTCACAAAGAGGTCACCCCCCCCATTACTACAAAGTGTAGAAGCGACAGTGGTGCAGCTTAACTTAAACGATAACGAACCATTAACTCTAATCTCCACCTATATTTCTCCTAGTGCTGATAATTTTAATTTTATTTTAGACTTAGAATTACTAATGAAACTAGGGCCTAACACGATTTTTTGCGGCGATTTCAATGCACACCACGTCAGCTGGGGTTGTAAGAAAAATTGTCCCAAAGGAAAATAACTACGCCTTTTCGCCGAACAGGCCGGCATTGATATTATTGCTCCCCCCACCCCTACTAGATTTGGCTTTAATTCAGCAAACACACTCGATTTAACAATAGTAAGAGAATTCCAATACCCCTATGAAATTTTCTCGGTGCCAGAGCTTAGCTCGGACCACAACCCAGTTCTTCTAAATTTTTTCCTCAACTACTCTCTGCCAAAATCCTCCTCTACTTATAGTACCAGCTGGAAAAATTTTAAACTCATGCTCGACCAATCAGAAACCCCGGAATTCGACGAAATCTCAAACTCCACTGAACTTGAAAATCTAGTCATCCATTTCGAAGATCAGGTCAATAAAGCCAAAAAACTAGCAGAAACTCCAATCTTAAATTTGCAGAAGCACATAGACCCTAAACTAAGATCCCTTATCCGTGATCGAAACTTCGCCAGGAGGAATTTTCAAAAAACTAGAGACCCAGTCTTCAAGAGATTTATAAATAGACTCAATAAGGACATAAATAAAATGGGAAGAGAATTACATAACAATGAAATCGTCAACCAAATTGCAGATGCAAAAACTGAGGACGGTTCATTTTGGAAACTAGTGAAAACTTATAAAACTAAGAAACAAAAAATTCCGCCCCTTAAAGGCCAGTCTAATATTGCAGTAGATGATAATGATAAAGATAACTGCCTGGCTATTAGCCTTGAGAACCAATTTAAACTTAATGAAATAACTCACGCAGAAACAGAACAAATTGTGGATAATACAGTCTATAGCTTTCTGGAATCACTCCCTCAAGAATTTACTGAATTTTCACCCCCCACTATCGATGAAATTAAAAATTATATTCTCAAACTTGATGTTAAAAAAGCCCCTGGAATCGACGGTATTAGCAATTTAATTATCAAAAATTTACCTGAAAACTTCATTATTTTTCTGACCCAAATTATTAATAATATGCTAAAATTCGGATACTTCCCCAATAAATGGAAAACCGCAGCTGTTATCCCAATTCTAAAACCGGGCAAGGATCCGACGTTACCTAACAGCTACCGCCCCATTTCTCTTCTCCCGACGTTAAGCAAAATAGCTGAACACATAATTTTGGACAGGCTCAATAACTATCTTGATAATTATAATATTCTCACTCCCGAGCAATTCGGCTTCCGAAAAAATTTATCCACAACTCACCAGCTACTTAGTTGTTGAATTTATTGAGGAAGGATTAGAAAATAAACAATCTACCGCTGCAATTTTCTTAGATATCCAGAAAGCTTTCGATAGAGTTTGGATCAAAGGCCTTATTCACAAACACATATTATATAAAATTCCCCAACATCTAATCAAAATTATTACATCCTACCTCAGCAATAGATCCTTCAGGATTAAGCTCAGCAATGTATTATCTGAGATTAAACCCATTCAAGCAGGTGTCCCGCAAGGGTCTAAGCTGGGGCCAGTTCTCTTCTCTATTTTCATTAATGATATCCCGAAACAATTTAATACATTACTCTGTATGTATGCTGATGATACTGCAATATTAGCGCGCAACAAAAATCCGAATTATACTGCCATAGCACTTAATCGCCACCTCAAATCACTTGAAGACTGGTTCATTAAATGGAAAATTGAAATTAATGCTACCAAGACTGAGGCCATATATTTTGCTAGATTTAACTTTCATAAAAAATCCCCCATTCAAATTAAGAAATCAGATAATCCCGTGGTCTAAGGAATGTAAGTATTTAGGAGTCATTTTAGACAAAAAAACTAACATGGAAACCCCACTTTAATTACCTAACTAAAAAGTTTCGAGACCTAACTCGTAAATTTTTCCCCTTAATTTCTCGAAACTCCAAAATGCCTAGAGAATATAAAATACTTATTTACACTGCCTATTTGCGTCCAGTAATTACGTATGCCTACCCGGTGTGGGGGTATGCTCCTAAATGTAATATTAGAACTATTGAATTGCTACAGAATGTTCTCATAAGAAACATATGTAATATGAACTGGTATATGCCTAATACAAACATGTATAAATCACTTAATTATCCACCTCTCAAAAAATTTATACAAAAGCTAGCCAAAAAATTCTTCGATGACCTAAAGTCCATAGACAATGATGCTATTGCTAAAATCCCAAAATACCTCCCAAATAGTAAACTCAGAAGACCCAGAAACATTCTGCTTAACTTTAATTCTAATCCTTAAGTTCTAATTAATTAGTAACAATTCTTTTTAAACTTTCATCACATCATCCTTAAAAAATATAATCTTCTATCGGCTCTGAACCATACCTCCACACCCCTACCCCTTCTCAACCAATCACAAGCAGCCCTGATACACACCACCTCACCCCATCCCTCCAGAACCGAGGTTATAAAGTCTACTGCTCCATCCAATTTTCCTCCATTGCCAGTGCACATCGCAGAGGGTCAAGGCACTTCATCACAGCAAGGCCACTCTCCAACTATCAGCTTCGAGGATAAGAACCCCACAACTACAGGCTGCAGTTGTGAATTCAAGTGTAGTCGGAGGCAAATAACGAGAGGACAGCAAAGCAGCGGAGTAGTGCCAGCGTTGAATAGTTGAAGGGAATGGTGTACTGCTGATTCCTGTTGGCTACTGTGGAAGCAGCTTCGTGTCGTGTGTTTAGTAGCAGCCGTGTGGTAGTGAATCGGCAGTTAAAGTGAAGAGACAATGAGCAATTCAGCCATTTGGAGAGACCATGGAGCAAAGCTTCGAAAGTCCCCTCTCCTGCTGGATTCTGTCTGGCTGTTTTGCGTGCAGTGGTCGATTACTACTTTTGGGCTAGCTACTGTTTGCTGTCCTGTGTTCGTCTCGGATTTAGATATTAGTCGTGCGAGTGTCCGTGTTAATTAAGTCGTCGTTGTTTTCTACTAAAGTATGCCGGTTTCACACCATACACCCACTACAAGCGAACCCGGTCATCCGTAACAATATTTTACCGTTCAAGACGGTAAACTTTATTTGGAAATCCACTCTTTTAATAAATAGTCAACTTAGTTTTGCAAATATCATCAAACTTAATCAGCATATTAATAAATTGTCAGTTTCATTTTACATAAAAAGTAATTAAAATAATAAATTCTTCAAAAATTAACCAAAACCTTATTTCCCTTATTTGCATTAAAAGTATTTGAATATTGTGACAAGGAAATAATAAATTTTTAAAAAATGTAACACTGAAAATTATTATTTTAAAGGTGCAATATAGCATAACTATACAATTGCAATATAACTTACTTATCTAGAATTATGTAGCTAAACATAATGTAATGTAACAATATACTGCTGCAAAATTAATAATTTTTATTCGAATATGTTATAAATAAGTAGTTAAATTTCCTTTCTTTAATCATTTAATAATATAAAATTCTTCTAGTTTATTTAATGATGATTTTAGTAATAAAAAGAGAAACACATTTTAATCATATTATCTCATAGAATTTGTCTTTTAAACAATTTTATTAATTTGATAAACTATTTATTCGATCTAATTGCGAATTTAGGAACTAAATTATGGAAAATCCATCAGTACCAATGACCAATAATTAATAATATTTTATCCCACCAATAGCAGAGAATATTTTTGCAGTCCATAACAAACTAATATCTACCATCCAATGGCTGTTACAGAATGCCTTAATTTTACAAATATTTTGAAAAATATGTTATTTGGGGGGAGGGGGCGAACCCCACGAAAATTGGCCTATGAAATTACTTTCTACTTGCTTGCTGCAATTTCTTTTAATGCTGACTCAGTGTGAATAACAATATAGTTCTGAATAATAGGAGATTTTTTTAAATTAAATGTAAATAATAGCTAACAAAGGTATACATTTAAACAAATTGGATGTAATAAACAATGCATGTATGAAAAAGAACTACAATATTTATAAAATAGGGTTGTGAATTTCTTCAGATTTTTATTCTACCTCAAATGTTTTTTCTAGATAATGGGATGGGGGGGGACTTGCTTACAAACATTTACTTTCAAACACGAGACATTTGTTTTCATAAAGATAAAATGCAAATATAGATCTGTAAATATATTAAAACAAGAATACAATTGGGTATGAGATAAAATTCAATTACAAATGCATTTAATGTCAAATCTATTAAAATTAACTAACTTTATTACATTAATGTTTACAATCACGAGAAAAGTATGTACAATTGTCAAATTTTACACAGTTTTATAGCTAAAGAAATTTCTGACGTTGATATGAGCTTTAAAAACATTTAGCTACATATCATCATCACAAAAAAGGCAACATTTCTAAAAATCAAATATTTGAAAGAAACATGTTTTAATATATGTCCGTGTGGATTAAATTTTAATATATACACCATTAACCCTTTAATGCACACAAACATAAATTGTCTGAATTATTATAAGATTCAATAATCAAGAAAAGGATACAAAATCTCACAGAAATTTTACACTGTTTGTATGTTATTAAATTCTGAGTTTTATATTCTAAAAGTCAAAATATTTTTAGAATGTTGTTTTTTATGAAAAGTTAGAAAACAGGATGTGTCTTTTTTATACATACAAAAGCAAACTTTACACTTTTTGCACATGCATCAGGTTCTACAGGTTTCTGTTTTGTACTACACATAGAACACTTTGATTTGTACTGTACTGTTAAATGTTCAGCATTAGATACTCTAATATTATCCGGGTTATGAAATTTATGTAATTTTATCAAGGATGTTGTGAAAAGTTTTGATTTTTGATCGTCAATTCTTTGACCAGATTTATGAGAATTATCCCCATTTGGGAATTTTAAATTTTTTTCATTTCTTCTTTAGTATTTTACACGTGTATGCATTCAGTATTGATATTTCAAGAAAATGGGGGGGGGAACCTGGTGCCCCCACTTTCTGCTTTTTTTGTCTATTTTATAGACTCTTCAACTGATTAACAAAGTTCATATTTTTATTACAATCATGCATAGCTTTAGGACATGGAATTTCTTTCCATTTCAGACATGTTATATTATCATTGCTCACAGTCCAGTCAAATGAACTGAAGATGAAATTTTTATTTTCGGCTAATTTTGGAAGTTTTTTTCTCATCATGTTAATTGTACAACAAGAATATATCTTCTATACTTTTAAGAATTTTAATAGTTGTAGCAGGTAAAGTAGTTATTCATATATAAAACATGGTTTTTGCTACAAATAGTTTGTGTGAGATTTTCCACAACTTTTTCTCAAATTTTTAAAACTTTTGTTTGTTTTTTGGGAAAAATTTGGAACTAAAATGCAAACCTATTTTTTTCACAAATCATCCATATTTTATAGCCCCTTTTATTTGTTTTTTTTTGGGGGGGGGAGGGATACTGTTTCAGAGAATTTCAACCTTTGCATTTGATCATCAACTCATTAATAGCCAGATGTTTAGAAGGTCAAAGCACACCAAGGAATTTTTTAGAAAGATAGGTTTACAGTGGTCATAATTTATGCAACTTATTAAAATCTGTATCCTCTCTTTTTTTCTTTTTACCAGGGTGTTGTCATTAAGGTGCCAATTTCTGAAGATCCACCTGATTCTTTTTACAAGCATTTGACTGGGTAATCTTTCATGTCCACAATAAGGTTGATGGCAAGGAATGAAATTCTTGCAATGTTAGGTTAGGGGTGAATAACTCTTTCCAGATGGTGTAGCATACAGACTATTTTGAAAAATAACATTTTTCATAAGCTAGACAGAAAATAAAATTTAAAAAAATGCAATATATGACTGATAGTCCACGACTAATATTTCTTTTTGCAGTCCAGCTTCTGCATCAAAATCAGGCACAGTTTTGCTAATTATTCTGTATTTTCTTTCAAACTAAAGTAAAATGTAAAGGACCTGGTATATTTGTATCCTCAGGGTCATCAGCATTTGCATTGCCCTCATCACTGTCACTTTCAATTACTTCAGAATATTCTTTAGTATCACTGTTTTCATTTGACACTACAGAATTTGTGTCAGAAGAAAGTTCTTGAAGCAAGACTAGTGTCTCAGAAAGGTCAAGTCCTCAGTGAGACATTTAGACTTAAAATAAATTCAACAACAATACTTCAAGTTATGAAAAACCATAATGTTTAAATTACGTTTTTTAACATCCCCAGAATATGACTGCTTGATACAACAAAAAGATCACATCTGAGTTGGAAGAATTTTAACCTCACCCATCTTACAAACCTAACTCAAATATATACAAATTCCTCACCCACAAAACACATAATTAAACTCCTATACATTATCACCCTTTTCATTAACTGGGATAGTGAGAGAAGGGAAAGAAGAAATATCAGTTTCACTAATGTGTTTCAAGTGCTAGCTGCAAAAGTATACCACCTTGCATCTCATATAATAGATGCCCAATGGTTTCTTTGAAACCACATTAAAAAAATACAAATTTCTTAAACTTTTCTGCTGCAATTAGATTTTTTTAAAAAAATATATATTGCAGATAGCATATATACAACTAATTTGTGGGTACATTTTGATTTTTTGTTGTTTGCTAGCTGAAAAAAAAATTGAATTGAAAGTATTAAGGAAAAAAAAAAGCATTAAGAATGATGCATTCTTCTGCATGTAAGGAGGAAATTAAGTAGCATGCTGACATCTACAGGCAATTATCAGAGTTAAAATATTATTTTACAGTAATTGATTTCGACCAGGAAAGCAGCAGGTGTTTAGAAATAATTATTAGAAAATGGTTTCAAAAAATTTATGATTTCACTGTCAAAGGGTTAAAGGTGAATTATAGCATTTTTATAAAAATGAAATAGAAGTGGGTCCCTTTATTAAGATATGAATCCAAAATAACAAATATACATTCAAAAATTTAATGAATAAATATATAATAAAGGTTATAAATAAAAATATAAGTAAACAAAAAATAAAAATATATTTATTTAAATACTAACATAGGGTGGTACAGGGAAACCAAAAGATTTTGCTACAGATTTTAAATCAAGATTCGATACATCATATACTTTTTTCATATGGTGAGATTTATATGCACGTACATAAGCTTTGAATGCTTCTTTTGCTGCAATATTTAGAAAATAATTTTTGGTGACCAGGTTTTCCAGCTGAAAAATGAAAATACACATTTTCATTAAATATACAAATTTAAACTTATTTTATTATATTATCATTTAAACCTCTTAAATTCATAAATAAACAAGTAGAAAATAATGCCAACTTCCAAAAATTACATCTTAATGTTTTACAGATAATATACTATCAGAATTTCTTCCTTTGCTTATGGGTTTTGAACACGAGTTCATGAATAATGAGGAATAGGACTTATTAAATATACTTATCATTTATGTGACAGAAATAAATTTATTGCATATGGGTCCAAGTTTAAATAATTGTGACACAATAAAAGAAATTACCTGATTCTGAACATTGGCAATTTTATTCCAGTTAAATGCATATTCTTGTAAAGGTACTCGAGCATGTTTCAAATACCTCAAGAACCCCAGTTCTTCAGGCCGCAGAAAAAGTAAAGCATTTCCACTCTGACTTTCCCCTCGAGCTGTTCTTCCAACGCGATGAATGTACTCCTAAAAACAAATATATATTTTCTTAATTAAAACACTCTCAGGCTTATGTAGGTTATCAGTTCACAAACTTGCTTATGTATTTATAGTTATGGTTTCCAAAAAATCTCAGATTGCAACTTTTGACTCCATGTCAAAAATCATTATTTATATCCTTTAGAAGAAAAAATAGCCAAATTAATAGTTTAAAATTTCATTTTCAAAGGACCAGTCCATTCAGAAATTAATTATAAAGCTGATTTAATATGGATGGTTTTTGAATAAATGTGATTTAGATAATGTGTAGACTTTACAATATTATTTATCAAATTTTTTAAAAAATCTTAAAGTTATGAGATTCTCAAGATCAAACTGATGTCAAATTTGCATTTAGGGGCAATTTAATGAATACAACCTAACAAAAATGCATTAAATTCTCAGTACTATAATTGTCAATTAGTATTTTTTAAAACAATTAGTTATTATACTCAATAAACTCATTATACACTAACAAATGAAAAATAAATTTCCTACATAATATAACTGAATGAAAAATTTAGCTTTAACAAAGATATTAGAAATGCAGCTGTTCCCACAATTTAATCTCATCCCCGAAAAAAAAATCTAAATGACCAATTTAGTACATCAAAAACTATGCAAGAAGTCCCAAGTAAGATATAATTTAAACTTCTAATAAATTTTAAAAAAATCACTTTTTTAGTTTTTTTAAGAAATAGTTGGTAAATACACTGATAAAGAATTCCTAATTTAATATTTTGAATATTTTTATGTAATGCTCGATTTTTGTTTTAGGATAGTTGAACATATTAGAAACAGGAGGGAAATTCCTCCATTAGAAATTTATATTATATTATATTAAATTATATATATATATATATAACACTTTACAAAATATGTAAGAGAAACTGACAAACAGATAATCAATTATTTAAAATAATTTTAAACTAAAATAGCAGATTAATTTTAAATTGTGACAAACATACTTTAGGATCATCTGGTGGATCATACTGAACAATCCAATCCACTTGTGGTATATCCAGACCTCTTGCTGCAACATCTGTACATAACAGGATACCACTTTCTGCTTTGCAGAATTGAAAAAATGTAACTGTTCTTTTATTTTGTTTCTGCTTTCCCTATTGAAAATATTCAAAAATAAATAACAATTGATGCACAATAAAAATATACCAATAGCTTAATCTGTATTGTGTGATGAATATTTCACACTTATTGATTACAAGTAGTTTAAAATACATATTACACACCAAATAATCTTTAAAAAGTAATGAGAAATTTAAAAATATAAATATATCAATTGCAGAATAAGAAATCTCTGCTTATAATAAAGATAAATGTGTGTATTGATGATTTGTAGACATAATGTTTGGCTTAAAACTACCAAATTTGATATATATCTATATACTTTGAATGGTGGAAATATAAACTCAGGACAATAATAATTATTTTTAATTTTTTCGACGAGTTTTCAAAAAGTTTGGTGCTTTTTTGTGGTAACTTTCAAATAAATTGCAACATAAAATTGATTTTAACATTATTTTAAAAATTTATCGAACCAACTTTTTGTAACTGAATTTTTTCTATTTTTAATTAAATTTCAAAAAATATTTCCTAAGAATATATCTTAAGTAAAACAAAAACGAAGTTTTATCTATGAACATGTAGTGCATACATGAGAAAAATTATATTTTATCAATGTGTTACCATTAAATTGACAAAAACTCGAATGAAATTATTAATTTAACTCTCAATCATAAAATAAATTTTTAAAAGAACAATTTTCAGCACATATCTGTATGAACTAAAATAAATATGAAACAATTTTTTTCTGAAAAATTAAGTTAAAAAAACTGCTAATAGCTTTAAAAATATACATATTATTTATTCAATATTTTTGTGTTATTTAAGGCAAACACAATTTAATACTTAGAAAATATTCAATGTAATGAGGCTGAATAGCTAATTTCTAAATTGTCCGAAACAGGCATTTACATCTAAAAGGAAAAATGGTCTAAATGAAATAAATATAGTGTATGTAGTTTAAGTCAATAAATGTTCTAAAGAGATATAAATTAAAGATTTCCCAAGCACAGTTTTATGAGTTATCTCTTTAACCCTATCTTTATATATTATGAAAAAGAATGTGTGCGTTGGTACCCTTTACACCAGACTATCTGATCTACAGCAAACTAAATTTGGTACATATATACTTTAAAGGGTTGGAAAGCACAGCATTATGCGATTTTGTATCTTTAAATTAATCAAAAAATCAATGAGCTTTTGCTGTTTAGCCAAAGTAACTGCCAAAAATTTTATAATCCAAAAACTATCCTTACAGTGTTTAAAAATTAAAAAAAAAAAAAAACTGTTTGTCATGATACCAATTTCATATCTGGCCAAAATTTTCCAAAAATTGCAAAATTTACAAGCATTTAATTAGCAGAGCATGTGTAAAACTGTTAAAATAAGGAATATGTTATGAAACTTTTGTGCTTAAAGCTTTTTTTGTTGCTGCAATCATAGACAAATTATCTGACAGAAATTTAATTGAAATCAAACACAATCAATATCCTTAGAAAGCTAGCAAGTCTTAGAGAGCAACTAGAACACAATAATGCAGTGAACTGCAGATTATTATTATGGAGATTTACTTTTTTCGAAAAGGATTAGGTGAGTGACTTTTATAAACATTTTTTTTTTAAATTATTACTTTGTGACAATCCAAATTTAAGAGATGGCGCCACAATAAGCTTATAAACTTTTAGAAGAATATGAAATCCTATGGGAAGAGTGGTTCGTTGGTCTGATGGTTTGACAGGATGCTGTGAAGTTGTGTAGTGTCCTTTTACCCCACCCTCGTCGGGCTCTTAAAACTTTAATATAGATGCAAAATAAATCCTGAAACCCCAAGTTCTTCTTTTGTGAAAAGATAATGCCTGAGCAAAAAGTAAGTATGCTCACATTGTTTATAATTCTATATTTACCAAGTACATAATAAAACCTCATTAGTTTTTACTCATAAGAATATACTAAGACAAATACTTACATGAATAGAAGTTACAGGTAAATCTATATAATTAAGAAGTTCATTGTGAAATTTGACGGACATACATGAACTGAAGAAAACCATGACTTTCTTATTTTTATTCTTCTTCAAGAAGGTAAAGAGCAAAAGGAACCTTTTATCTGAAGGACAAACAACGTAACCCTGGAAAAAAAATCATAACTTATGAATATTACAAAAAACTGTGCTAATTCTATCTAAACTGCAAAATTTTTTGGAAGAAAAATCAATTCATCTAATTTATTAATATTTTATCTTCAATATGATAGCATGAAATAAGCTTTTTATTTTAGCACTAATAAATAATTGTTATCTTAACAGATTTATTTTCTTCTTTAAAAAATTAAATGCACACATTTTATTTTATTGCTATATTAACTTTCATTTAAAATAAGCTGAGTTATACATTCACACACAAAAATACTATTTCATTTCAATAGCAGCGCCTAATTGTAAATACAGAGTGGATAACTGATACAAGAAGTCCTAACTGTGAACATTAGTATAACAGAACAGATTATCAATGAAAGATTTTTATACAGACATATGCATCTACTTGGATATGAAATACCTCTCAAAACAAGCATAAGTAATTAATTAAGAGCAAGATTTGTAAAACTACATATCATAATTTAAATGTTATCACTGGCACAGAAAAAAGAATTGCTGTAAAATTCCTAAATGAGAATAAAAATTAAAAATTGATAACTTTTTAAATATCTATGAATAGTTTCAGAATTAAAAATTTGAAAGCTGCAAGAGTAGCCCTTTTTGTGTGTTTTTACATTAAAAAAAATAATATTATGAAGTTTTAGAAGAAAAGTACCAATAACTGAGCTAAAAATAAATACTATTTAGAACTACTACTACAAATACATGTATATTGCTATCTACATACAGTAAAAAAAATGGCAAAATCAGACTTCTGATCTAACTGCTATACTAATTTTGTCTACTTCATATGAAAACTCGTGATCTCGAGATACATCATCAATGGCCACTACCTCTGGAGATCTTTCATTTTTGAAAGGTATGTCAAAAATTCTACACTATTTATTCTATGAGAGAGAGAGAGAAAGAAAAGCTCACAACCAATCCATCAGCCTTAACTACAATAATGATTTTGGCAGCTTTTATATAGGATAAAAAAATTTAACATCAATGGTCAAATTTATTTTTTGATAAGCATTGCATAATGAATCACTAACACAGTTTTTATTTCTCAACAAATGGGCTGATTTTGACAATTTATCTTACGTCTTTGCTAGCATATTTAATACTTCACAATATTTCACATTCATTACGCAAATTTTAAAGAGTGTGCTCAGTATGCGCTTTAAATTATAATATTAAGTTCTATTAAATAAAGTGTAAAATCTAAATAAATTGATACTTCAAAGTTCGTTGACAAAATTTATTTAACATTAAGACATATGAATTAGTTCTTTGACTTAAATATCTGTTTATAAAAAAAAAAAAATGTTATATGAAAATATGCAGCAATCTTTTGATACTGCATATTTAAATAATCAAACTATTAAACAAAATCTACAATATATCAATAATAACTTAAAATAAGAATACAAAAAAGAAAAAGAAAAAATAATAATAAAAATAAAAATTTACTTTGGGAAATAGAAATGTGTACATAAATGCAATTTTTTAAAAATATTTCAAATGATTTTGCCGTTTTTCCCCAATAACTCTCAAAATATTATTGCACATACACACACACACACACACAAAAAAAACTTTACACTATATAAACTTTAAAATTTTTTCTTTTCAACATAACCAATTTAATAGTCATGCAAATTGGCCAGGTTTTTTTTTCTTCTTTAAATATTAATTTCCAATAAGAGATTATATTGTTACCCTGAGATTCAATTGCTATAAATGTTTAATCAAAAATTTGATCACATGATTTTATTGCATTCTTGAGAACTAAAGAAAGAAATATGAAATTTAAAAGATAAGTCAGGCAATTATATTAGCAATAGCATTCTGATATAATGTGACTGTTTTCTGTTAGAAACATTTATGTGCGAAATGCACATACATAGGATAGATAAAATAAGACATTTTTAGTACCTATGAGTAACTGTTGTTGGAATCATGGATGTGAAGTTATGGCAAAATGATATAATTGGAATGAAAAAGAACTAATATTCCTAGGAAAATAGCTGACCAAAAAAGGTGGGAAATCCTTTCACAACAGGCGTGTCATATATGCATCATCAGTGAACATATCTTATAGCCAGGTGTACTACTCATGCATTTCTGGAAGGTAAATTCATGGGACGGTGATGTGTATGTGTATTTTAAACTGGAATAATTTTGTATTGCTACTAGATGGCTCCCTGTATCTATTATTTTTTTTAAATAAATAAAATTTTAGTATCCTGATATTTAGTTTGCTCAGATTCAACCTCACTTTGGTAATTTACTCATCAGCTGTTCCAGGGAAGGGGGGGGGGATACAAATAATATAAACAGAACTGGGTTGTGTAATTTTCACACTTGATAGAATCATTTGCATTTCTTCTGCCTTTTAGCTATTACTATGTAACTGTAGTCTTTTTAGGTTTTACCGCCAGTTCTGTTATATTTTTTGTAGCTTTTAGAGATGCATTTTGCAAACTTTTCTTTTTATTACGGAAAACCTTGGTTTCAATTAATTATGGTAAAAGAAAATATATATATATCAGATGAAAAATGTGCTCACATAATGAATGAACTAATAATCTAAAAGGGTAGAAAAAAATGATGACATTAAAACTTAAACTTTATTTGTTGTGATTTTTTTTTCAAAGTTAAGCTAAGTTAGTGACACTAAACCCCTGTCATGTGGGATGATTCCTTTTGTGTATGCTCCCTCCCATGTGTATGTGTAGGATAAAGGCTACCTGTTCTGAAAAGGTTGAAGAAGTGTAATGTTCCTACACAAAAGTTAGGATTATCAAAAGTTATACACATGAAAAAAAATAATACCTGTGTCAGGCCTTCAACTGTTGCCTTTTCATCATCATCATCAACACCTATATACAGAGGTTTTTTGGGAAGTGCTACTTTGACAAGATCTTGAGTTTTTTGATTTAATGTAGCACTGAATAAAAGAGTCTGCCTTGTTTCTAAATATAAAAATAAATCATAAGCATAAATAAAAGACAAAAAATAGGAAGAAAATATAGATATTTCAAGAACATTTGAAAATTTTATAGGTAATTTTTAAAAGACACATTTTATAGATTAAAAATCCATGAAGCCTTTTGAAAAACAACTAAAAAACTTCAGTATATTTAAATCATATTCTTTGTAACAGATATTGTAAAATGTAATTTCTGGTTGTAATAATCTTATTAGCTAATTTTTTAGGTATATATTCACTTGTGGTAAAACAAAAATACTGCAGAAAATCAGTAATTGTCCAGAATAACAAGTATAAGCTGGACATTAGCAGTAACACTTTATCTGAACAAGTAGAAATTTTATCAATATTCATCTCACTTCATATTTGATATTCTTGGACATTTTAAAAACAAATAGATTTTTAGCAGTTAAAATATATTTTGTTTTGAGAATTTAACCAAATAGAAAAAAAGAATAGAGTGCAAAGAACACATTTCTTTTAGAACATTATTTATCAAAATACAAATTTTGAATAGGCTAAGAAGTTTAAAAGAGAATATATCATAGGGTCTACTTCAATTAATGATCAATACATGAATCAAATTACATTTTTGGTTTATTACTAGTACGTAAAAAAGTGTTGGTCAAATTCCTACATTACTTAGATTTAAACAAATAGTTTTTAATGATTTTAATATGTATATAATGGGGTTGCAATTTAAACATTCTAAAAAATATAATTCAAATCAGAACATATTTTTAGTTATGGAACATTTTAATACTTTACTTTTTAAAATGCAATTCAAATGTGAAGGAATAAATGAAAATTCTATAATACTCATTATCAACATTTAATTTGCAGCTGAAGGAAAATTAGATATATGATTGATTTATGTATAGAAATCAGATCTTATCTTACTGTAATATGTTGAACAAGAAGAAAATATAAACTAGATGGCAAGGAACAAGTGAATTTACAATTAAGAATTTCAGTTCTTAATATATAATAATTGATTGATCTTACAATCTTAATTATTAAATTTGGATTATTTTTACAGAAATAAATTTTAGCACATATATTTACATAAATGTGAGCTAATTTTTTCAAACATAATAAATTTTTAAGATGCTTTATTTTACAAATTATATATATATATATATATATATATATATGAATCTTTTTTGGTCAGATGTGATTTGACGAAGACTTATTCATTACAACATTGAGAATCAGTTTTACAATCTAAATAGTATATTTAATAAAAAGATTACATAAATACATATTATATAAATAATAGTATAATAAAACAGCATTTTTATAAACAATTATTAAACATTTAATTTTAAAAAATGCTTACTTGATAATATGCGAAGAATACTCTTCATTTCTTCTTCAAAACCAATATCCAAAATTCTATCAGCTTCATCAATGACCAAACTTTGTAAATTTTTATGTAAAAACTGAGGAGTATTCTGCAAATAATAAAATTTACAATCACAACACAAAAAAAGTTAAATTTATGCATCATTCAATACAAATAAAATATGACTGAAATCTTTTAAATCAGGAATTCATTCATAGTGCTTCTTACATTTGTTGCTCAAAATGTTAAACAATTTTGCTGTATTGCACCAAATTATTATTTTTTACTTCACATCTCCTTTAATAAGATAATCTGAATTCCTAGTTAGAGCTTTGAATCAATCTTTTTCTGATTATAATAATTTTATTTTATATAATATTTCTCTTTAAAGTTTCCCTCAGCATTTATAATTTGGTGTAAATTATTTATAAAATTACTTTCTAAAGTTTAGTTAAATTTATATTAGTAGAGTGGTTAATCATTTAATAAATGCTTATGTTTAAAATAATATTGTGTATAATAAAATTGACACAATATTGTAATATATGTATTAAAATCTTTCCTTTAAATTTTGACATACTTTTCACAAATCAAAATATTTGTACAGCCATTGCCTATCACTTTTCCAGAAAAATAATAATACACATTACACAATAGTTTTGGATAAAATATTACTTTAAAAACTTGGGTTAAAATGGTCATTAGTGTGCCCCCGAGTTTGTCGCCAATATGGCAACCCAATACAAAGCTCTTGTAGTAACCCTAATGATGTTTTGTTTACTTCTTTCTACAATGGTTGAGTTGTACATGAGCTTCAACTCTTTTCTGAAAACTTAAATTTAAAATAATATCAATTAAATATTTTATTTTTGATCTGTATTATAATTCAGATTTCTTGTATAGTTAATAAGAAATTTCAATTATATTTTTAATGCAATTATAAAATATTTATTCCTTTACTCATTTTAATTCTCAGTATGCGATTTCACAAAATCGTCTGCTTTACTTCTTTACGAAGTCGTCTAGTTTCTTTCTTTAAAAACCGTCTACAATAGAATTATTCGCATTTCTCGTCATTCTTTTAAAGCTCTGTCGTTTGTTTTCTTCGCTAGTTATTTTTTCGGCGTTTATTCAAGAGTGGATGACAGGTCAGTGGTAATTTCGAACCTGATAAATGGATGAAGGGTGATTGGAATATTTTTTACAACAAATTAAATACTTCAAGTTTGTACATTATGTCTTTAAAATTTCCTATTAAATCCATTCTTTTGGCATCTTTGTCTTCCTCAATTATTTATTATTTACTGTTCATGTTATCTGAACATTCCTTATGTTCAATGTGCTAGCGAAGCTACTAGTTTCCCGCTCCCGGGCATAGCGAAGCCGTAGGATGTTTTTTTAAGTTAAAAAATTCTGCCCGGTGCCTTCAACAGATGCCGGACCGGGCCTGAAAAAATAATAATAAAAAGACAATGCTTATCGATTAAAAAATCATCATTATATTGCGAAAAGTCGTAACCGTCACTAACCCTTAAAAGTGTTTGTTTACAGTGTCCACCATCTTTATTGGCGACTTGGCATCCTTGGCGCGGCAAGGGGCACACTATAAGTAACCTTTACCAAAACTTGTTCAAAGAGCAGTATATGAGAATATAATAATTTGCCAGAAAACAAGTCTAATTACATTTGTCAAGAGATTGCATTGGCAATAGATAGGAACAATACAAAACAAGATAAAAATTGACAAATAATGAATATAATATACATGCATGTGTACAAACTATCAGAACTCTTGAAAAAAAAAATCACCAGTAATCCTTTATGGAAAGTTCTATTAGAATAATTAAGTAAATTTTTAAAATTAAATTGAGACTGTAATGCTGTATTTATTATTTTAACATGGTGTTTCAAAGACTGGAACTGAACCATAAAATTTAAATGATTCATTCATTTGATCTGGAGATTTATCATAAATATATAATTCAAACCCACTTTTCATAACTATGAATTATTAAAAATTATCACAAAGTGACTAATTATTACTTATAGTATTAAATATCTTATAGAATCAAACTATGCTTGCTGTTTAAATTCAAGAAGGAATAAAATACAAGGGCAACTTTTTACTAAAGTAACGTAGATAATAAAAAAACTTGCTTAACTCTTAAAGCATAACTAAATTAGGGTTACATAATTTCAAATATGCTACTAAAAATCTTTTTCTTTTGTCAAAAATTTTATGAATACATCAAGAGGCGAGAGACTGAAGGAATATTTGGCAAAACTTAAATAACTTGATAGTACATATGCAGAATCAATGATAAAAATAAGATTTCAAAAAATTAAACAAATAATGAATATTAAATTAAAAAAATTAATTTATCACACAATGTAATATACTGATTTAAAATAAATACATACCTGTAAGTGGTCGAGTAAACGACCAGGAGTGGCAATAACAATATTTACACCAGATGCCAGCCTTTGTGCTTCAGTTTGTCTGCTGGCACCTCCCATAACTAGTCCGTGTGTAAAAGTATGATGTTTAAGTAATTCTTTCACAACACCATATGTCTGCATCGATAATTCACGAGTTGGTGAGATCACTATGACTCCAGTTCCCTGTTTTGGCGTGAATTTTTTTTTCACCATGAGTTCAATTGCAGGTATAAGGAATGCAAGAGTTTTTCCACTTCCAGTTTTAGCAGATGCCACAACATCACTAGATTTTAAGAGTTCAAACGTTTAAAAAAGATATTTGTCAAATTTAACTTTTTATACTAAAGAAAAAAAATCATAAAATAACACTAAAATATTTTTTTTTCGAAACATAAAGACTAAAAAGGTATTTGGATTATAAGAGATGAAAAATTTTAAATGAAAAGCATTTACTAAATTCTTAAGAATACATTTCACTAGAAATAGAGCTTAGAACTTCCAAATTAAATAATAAATACATAAACCACTCTGAAAGAAGAAGAAAATAAGAAAAGTTTTCAAGGGTCTTTTTAAGTTTTAAAACCCTTGTATTAAATAATAATAATAATAAATAAATAAAAAAAAGCAAAGACATAAAACTATATATTTTAGACAAAAAATTTTAAATCACAGATTTAAATAACTTATTTTCCCCAATAATAATCAAACAAACTATTACTTCAAAGTCAAAATGTTTAGATAAAGAGTATTGAGGAAATATGTTCATTGTTCATTTAATATGCTAAAACATACATTCCAAAATAGGTTTTGACTAAAACAATGCAAATACTCTAACAGCTAAAAATCTCATGGCTACTATTGTATAATGATTCCACATAAACTACAGTTAAACGTTTTTGTAATAAGCATATTTAC
The DNA here is from genome assembly GCA_026289955.1 of Argiope argentata. Lineage (NCBI taxonomy): Eukaryota > Metazoa > Arthropoda > Arachnida > Araneae > Araneidae > Argiope > Argiope argentata. The sequence goes on along the minus strand of JAOUZG010016704.1, from coordinate 3,162,539 downwards.
ATTTTATATAAAACTAAATTCATTAAAAAAATGTTAACCACGCAAAAATCCCTGACCTTAAAAGAAAGAAGAGATAGATCAAATTAACAATTCTTTAAAATGTTACAACAAATGAACTGCAAAAGGAAGTTATCAAAATATTTTACTATTTAACATTACATTTTTACATTATTTGTTTTTGCTATGCATAAGCATCTCAAATCTTCTGCTATTAATAGATTTCTGCAACATAGAAATTATTTGTCCTGTTTTACTGTTTTGGCTTTTATTCATTTAAATAATCTATAATAATTCTATATTTTGAAATCAAAACTTTGTTCTTTTATACTTTCAGTATAATAAAATCATTAAATTAAAATACTAATTTAATTAAATTCTAAGGTGGGAGGGACAGGTGTCCCCCAACTGTGTATATTCTAGGATAGAATGATGACTATGGAGTTGTGATTGTCCCAACATAGCTTCTCCCTAAGGTCTGGCGTTTCGGGGCCCGAAGGCTTCCTGGACTGTCGGCCTTTCCTGACCGAAGTTCGTTTTGTGGAATGGTTAGTTTGTAGACCTCCCTTGAGTGCTGTGTAAGACTCCAATAGTTGAACGGCCATGGGGTAGTGTTCCTGCTCTTTATATGTGTATATTCTAGGAGTTTTCATATTTTGAAATTCTATATTCTACTGCATTTTTTCTTCACTTAAATCCAAATATTTTGTAACTTATGATTTTTTTTTCTTTAAAGAATTCACATTAATATTTCAATTAAAGGAAAATTACTTTTATTTGATGACATATTTAGGGGACATGAGATTCATACAAAATAAAAATGGACAAAATTTAACCAATACTTGGAAATGTGAGGCAGGTTCTCAGATTTTAATAATTATTTGAAATATATAAAGTGTATTACATCAAATATACTATTTAAAATCTCCAAGATTTTCATCAAAGCACACATGCTATAGACAATATCAGAAATGAAGAATTAGCTAGACAATCTTTACATAGTGCTCAAATTTGATATATAATACAGATTAAATTGTTAGTCTGGCACACAAGAAAAATGCCAAATAATGTAGAATTCCACCAAATTTTTTTGCTGATTTTTTGTTTCCACATGTCTTAAGGGAAAGTAACAATAAAACTGATTATGCGTTTTCATTCTTAATAAAATTTTAACACATTGAATATGTGACAAATTATACAAAATTACAATTAGCTGATAAAAACATTCATTACAAAGCAAATTATTAAATTTCATTTCTTAAATAGGGGAAAAAAACTTCAAGCCTAAAGGATTAGCAATTGCTCTACTTAACTGACTATATTGAAGATAATAAAAGAATAATAATAAATTTAAAAAATAAGATACATTATTCTATACCTTCCTTCTAATAAAGGTGGGATAGATTTAGCTTGTATTTCTGTCATTCTTTCAAATCCCATATCAGCAATTGCTTTTAAAGTTTCTTCAGAAACTTTTCCTTCTAAAGAGCTGAATTCAGTTTCGGTCAGCTTTTCCATGGTCAGCTAATAATGTAAAAGAAAATTCTGAGTGAGTATAAAATTTACATAGTATAAAGTAAAAGGTGGAGACATTTATTGAAATTCATTAACATACAGTTTTGGAACATAATGTTCATTAATATACATTTTTTACAGTTTTGGAACATATTTCTTTACTTTTGTTTTGAAGTCAGTTTATTTTTACTCTACACAAGATAGAGAATTGAATGAGGCTATTTAAATAATGAAGATAAAAATCAGAATATTTACAGATGAAGTAAACTTAAATTTATCAAATGATCCAAAAATTACAGATGATGAAAATAATTTAATGTACAAAATTCTATCCTTAAAGTAAACATTGCATATTCTATTTAAATCAAAACCAGATTGTCAGATTCCAAGTTGGAATAAGAAGCAACACAAATCCTAAAATCAAAATAAACAGTAAATATAAAGCTTATTAGGAGTGGCACCATTAAAGGTGTATTTCATTTTATATCATTAATGGTCGACATATTAACCATTTGAGTGCCACGGGCCTTTCTCATTTCCCGATCGAAACTTGCCAAGCGACGCGATTGTGCTGTTTTCAGCTTACATGGAATAATCATTTCCTACAGTTCAGTTTCGTTCTGACAGTCCCCAAATGTTTAATTCAAATTTGTTTTTTAATAGCTATCTCGTTCAACAAATATTTTATTATTAATTTTTATAGTTTATTCTACATAGCATACTTCATTACATTATTAGAGCAATTTGTTAATGAATTTTTTATATGAATAAAAGTATGTAAACCTATAAAATGTAAAATTATTCCAATTTTATCTTTTTTAACGAAGATTGAAAGGTCACCATAAAGTTGTGCATCGAGAAAAACGAAGCCTGCTGTGCTTATGGGCTTCGCAAGCCAGAGCGTTGCAGTTTTCAGAAGAGAGCAGAATAAGCGCGATCACGCCGCTTGGCACTCAAACGGTTAAAAACATGCCACAAGAAATAATTTTTTTTCTTAAATGACAATTTTCTACATAGCTATAATTGCAATTCTTAATATTATTTTTCAATTTTGTTTTAATTGTATATTAACAGTTTACTATTGGTGAAATTTAGGTTTAACAGCATATCAATGGTGAACTTAATGCTTAACCACATGCCAATGGCAAACATAGTCAATAGACAGTACTTCAGTATCAATCACAAGCTAAAGATTAAATGCCAAAGATTTGACTATGTTCATCTATGGTTTGCATTTAAATCTTAACTTTACCAATAGTATATACAATTAAGCCAAAAATTAAATATATAATGATATCTTCGGTAAATAATCATTGATGCAACAAACATGATACAATATTTTCTGTAGTAGAAGTTGATATTATGATAATTTTCTTTCTTCCATAATTTTATAAATGCTTATTTTTATTATGATTTAAATTATTATTATTTTTTTTTTGCTTAGCTTAAACAAAATATAGAGAATATCAGAATCACATTTTTGGCATAGTTTATCCTTTCAACTTTCATTTGTTTGTGAGTGTATTAAAAGAGCTTGTTTCTAATAAATTTCGAGTTACAAAATAGTTATTCTGTTTTTTATCTTCCATTATATAAAATACTTTCATTGATTCAGCACTACACCAATTTTACTTTCAAATAAGTGAGGGAAGAGCAATAAAGAATTTAAATTGCATGTGTACAGATGTTGATAATCTTGGGATAATATAAACAAGGACTTAATGCTTTTATTATATGCAATAAATAGATTTGCAATTTAGATGAGATTTTTTCTCCAAATGATACAACTACTGTACTAATATTTCAGATGGAGTTTAACAGGAATGATACATCTACTATCAATAATTTATCAAGATGCTTTTTGGCCTAAAACGTATATATTTTAATTATCTAGTGTATCATTTAAACTTCTCAGCACAGATTTAAATAATTTAATCAAATTTATGAATACAAACGAGGTGAAGCATTGAATGGCTGAAATCAATTCCCTAACTTGTTATAAGGTAAGAAACATACTAAAATTAGACAGTAGCATTTAATGCCAATTAAAAATAATATAAACATTTAAAATCAACATGCATACAGTTATCAAGCACTTATTTCGTACCTCAGTGAATTTTAAAACAGACTGACTACTTAAATACAAAAAAATGACATTATTAAAGTTGCAGTATAACAATATTGTACACCAACAAAAAGAAGTAAAATATTTCTTTTAAAGGGAAAATGTACTTACTAAATATATATTTTATTTTTTATCATATAAAATCAGAAATCTGGTTTTGACAACCACCTCTCAAACTAACCAGAGAATATGAACAGAGAATACACAAGAAAATTTTTTAGACACGAGGATTGGAAGGAAAAACAATTGCAATCATTACAGTCACAGTTATATCCACTGATCCACACAAATAGTTCTTGCGCCAGACGATATAATAAACTTGATAAAACAGAAAAAAGAGCACGTTTTATTCACAGGCTTAATTATAGTAATAAAAATTTAAAAAAATAAATTAAATGTTTTTTTAACACTTAAAGCTGAATTCATTTTTAAAAAATCTATCAACAAGTTGAAGTTGTACTACATTTCACTTCAAGCAAAGTTAAAGCCACAGAACAAAATCAAAACAATAAACATGGCGATGCCCTTGGCTAAAAGTTTTGCAGTTCTAAGAATTTCTCCACATCTTAAATGTTTCAGCTACCCATTTAGTAGTATTGTATCCAAGAATATAGATACGAAAGTAACTCACACAGGACAAGTATGCTATTAAATAAAATTAATTGATTTCAATTCAAATTTTTCATATATATATGTATATATTATATTCTCAAATCGCTGAATTTGCTAGGCCCATTACAGTATAAATCTGTATTTATAATCGGAGGAAAACATTTCTATTTATGCCTATTAAATTTTACTGTTATTTTTCAAAGTGATTCTTGAAAAGTAACAGAAGTGAAAATTTAGTAACATCAAAATTTTTGATGCTCTAATTTTAATGTTAATAAGCATTGTACTTAATGAGTTCATAATTCTGGATAACTCATCTGAACCAACGTTTTAAACTCTATGTGAAAGTTAAACATATCTATTTAAAATTGATTCATTAGTATAATAATTTTTAATCTTGTTTATATATTGTTTATGAAATGTATGAATTTTGTCTATGCATAATCTCATCGTATACTTTGATACTTAAGAATTAATTGTATGTCATTTACAAACATAGCAAAATTTAGGTTGCAAAAGAACAGGTTATCGTATTATTTCTTTTGGTGATAAATTACTGGTTCATTGTTGGTTATATTTTTAATCAAAGGAACTATATTATTTATAAATAAATCAGATTGAAATAATCTCAAATTTAAAGTTTAAAATAAGCAACCCTGTTGAAATCTAAGAGATTCATTGTTTCTCAAAGGAAAATAGTTAGCCTTTTAACTGACTAAAATGTTGTAAGTCACCCCAGTGACTTTTTTTCAGTTACAGTTATAACAAAATCATTCTTTATACATCGAAGCATTGCCATTTCTAAAAGATTTAGATCCTGGATAGTTACTGGTCATTGAGTTAATATAATATAATTTTGTACACATTTAGTATAATCCTTATTTATATATTTCTTGATTTTTTTTACAGTTTCTTTGCATCTTTCTTTATTATTTTTTTTCTCTTTGTTTTCTCCAATTGAAAACTGAACTATGTCTTTTATTGATAAATTAAGAAAGCTACTGTTACATGCTGTGTTTATTCCATAACAATATTTATTAAGGTAAAAAGTGAGATTTTGTCTTATAAAATTTTTATATTCTACTATCTTATTAGTGCTATATTAGGTTTAAAATCAAGTATCCATGAGTTTCATTAGAACTGTTCAGTTGGGAGCAGTTCTTGTTCTCCAGAAAATATTATTTTAAGTGTAATGAGCATCACTTAATCCACATGAGTGATATAAATTGTTTCTTCATCAATATGATTGTAATATTTTATCTTCATGATCACAAATTGCTACTTACTGATAAAATGTGTTATAATTTTTAACAGACAATGCTCATTTTAAATACATTGTTTCTGAATGTAGAAAACTTATTTATATTTCCTTTTAGAAATTTGATGAAAAAGATGCACGGTTGGCACGGTTTATTGACAAGGAAAAATATGTAAGTATTTTTTTTAATTATTTGTATTTTTTTAAAGATTTAAATTTAATATACATTTATGTATTCCTTTTTAAATTCAATGTAATTTATTAGAAATATATATTGCAATACTTAAATGATATGGTTAAAGGACAAAAAAGTGCTGCAATAAATAATATTTTTAATAAAATATTAATTTTATTTCAAGTATCAATAAGATCTTTTAGGTATTTATAATTTGAAAACATTTTAAATATGTATGAAATAAATTCAATTTATTCATACCTCTGAAAATCTAATATCTGTAACTTTCAATGTCTTAGAATAAATTTCTGTATTATCTAACTAAACTGTTATTAAATTTCTTCTAAGCAATTCTTAACTTTCACTTTCCAAACGATGGCAATTTTCATCTGAGCAGATAAAACCTATAGGCATACCTTCTTCACTTAAAAAAAAAAAAATTCTTAATTGTTTATATTTGTAAGCTGTTTTGTAATAATTAACCTTAGATTACATTATTTAAATTACCCTTTAAGAACTTAAAATTTGCTTTGGATTTATTTTACATGTTTACATATCAAAATTTATTACTTCCTTCGATCTGACTCATTTGGTGTGGAGGGGGAGGAAATGAAGACTTTTGGCAGGAAAATAAGAAAAATGTCATTTTAACTATTTTCCTCACAGTTTATTCATTATTTTTCTCTCCATAAGAACCATCCTCATGTCTTAACGAATATATTTTTTTCAAAAATTTGACGAATTGGTCGACCCGTTCTCCAGCAATGCATTTTGCGATTCATTTTTATTTATGTAGATTTGTCCAAATCAAATTAACTTACAATATGTAATCTATTTCTCCCTTACATGATTAACTTTATTTTATTTTTTATCAGAAAGCATTTTTCAAAATGACAATTTTGGATACACACCTCATTTCAGTTGAATTAATACTTTTTGTTCAAAAATTTATTTAGAGTAGAATAATTATTTGTATATTTTTATTATAGGTTAACCCACATTTTGCCATCGACTTAATAAATTCCATTCCACCAAAGGTTGTCAAAGAGAAAGTAGTTTCTTGTGATGGTGGCGGTGGAGCTCTTGGCCATCCTAAAGTATACATAAATTTGGTATGTATTAGAAATTAATTTTTCCAATTTTTATGGTTATTTTTAAACATTCGATGTTGGAAAAATTCGTGGGTAGCAAATTTTTGAAAATTCTTGTGCTAAATAATGTTTTTGTCCTTTTTTAAATGCATTCAGAAATTCTTTACTTTCAAATGGAAATAGATTTAACTATATTCAAAAAATTGAATTTTGTTTAATTAAAGGACTTTTAAATATAAATATCCAACGATGAAAAATAATAAATTTAAATCTTATAATATTACTGACAAACCATAAAAGGCCACTGGAGTTTCAATTAAACTAAAGAAACTGTTTTAATACAGGCATCATTAAATTATAAATTATTCATAACCCTAAAGTTCTTGAAATATATTTGGTCTTATTTAAAGATGGTCCTTAATCCAACACAAAAGATTAGATAGACAATTGATTAAAATAGAAATTTCAAATGCAATTCTTCAAGATTATTCCTAATGTTTGAAATTTCATCATAATTTTAGCCTGAGAAGTTTCTCTTCCTGAAAACAGTTTTCCTTGATTGTTATGATGCATTTGCTAGCCCATTTTGATGTAGAGAACTTCAAATAAAGCCAAAATAGGGATAAAATGAATGTAATTTTGTTTGAGTGATTGTTTTTCAGATTTGAAAGCACACTGATTTTCAAACTTATCTTTCTAACTTTTTTTTATGTATGTATAATGTATTGACTTAAAAAAATTAATTTGTTTGATTTTTATAATAAACTAAAGAGTATACTATTTTAATGAAAATACATCCTGTAAAAGAAAATGAATTGGACTATGCAATGATTTTCTTTTTTTGGGTAATATAGTAATGTCAAATTCTACAAAATTTCTGGAATATTATTCATCAATTAATTAGTTTTTTGCAGGGTATTTAGGAAAAAAAATCACAAAATATGGAAGATCATACACACTCTAAATATATTTTCATCTGCAAACTGATATAGCAGAGGATTTGTCTTTCAGTAAAAGAATCAAACTTGAAAAACTATAAGAAAAATAGTTTATAGTTCAATGAAATATTTTAGTTTATTTGCAATATTCTGAAAATTCTAATTGTCTTAAAATCACCAAGAAACTAAAATCGCTTATAGCAGTAGTAAAATAATAATATTTGGATTATCTATGAAAGAAAAAGAAATTAACCCTCTAAAATATTGAATTGAAATTGTCTAAAGAAATAAGGAAATTAGAAAAAAAAAACTCACCCAAGTTGGAATATGATATAAAATATATCCATCAGTCACTGTTTTCGCTCCTCAGCAAAAGCGAAAATAATCAGAATTAATTAATATTGAGGAAAAGTTAGATACAATCCTCAAAGAATTTGTTTAAAAATTCCTCCTTTCTCTTCTCCTGGAATACCGTTATTTTGTACATGGATTTTTAAACTGAAACATTAATAATTTCACAACTTCTGAAATAAAGATTTTTTGTGGTTTTTATTGTTTACTAGCCGCCTTTGGCGACCAGTCGGTCCGCCAATATTAAGGCCGACTAAAGGGTTAAATCATTTTTTTATATAACTTGGGATCATAATAAATTTTTCAGCAAAATATTTTTAAGCTTCAAATTTCGATAGTCATATAATTCACTCATACTATTATGTAGGCCTTAAGCAGTCTAATCTTTGAACTCCGCATCTCTCTCTGACTTTCTATCAGTGCACGTAAAGTTCACTTTTTAATTAAATTGAAAATGATGAAACTTCAATTAATATAAAGACCTTTTTACTCAATCTAAGCATGTCTTTAAATAAAACTAAGAACTGAAAGCAGAATAGTCCGACATTGAAGTTTTATGCTCAATACAGAAATTGAAACATAATTTTTTTTATAATTTATAAGATCTCAAGGAATTATTCAGCGAAAATTTCACAGGTTAATTGAAACCTTCAATTTTATTTTTAGATGTATATAAATGCTCTCAATAGTAACATTTTTTTAGGTTTATAAATATATTTCAAAAAATTATGTTTTAAATTTATTTAGTCTTACAGATTCATATTTGTAAAATATTCTTAATATTTCAACTTCTAAATAAATAAATAAGCATTTTTATCTTCTTCAAATCTAGCTGATTTATTCAGCTCTGAATATTGCAAGTTTAGAACAATCATCATTTTCAAGATCTAGATCAATTATTCTAGAGTAACTCTGATTGGCTTCTTTGATATCTTGATAAAGTGATTTAAAATCGCCAGTTTTTATCGAATAGCTATATTGAAATTTTCATAGTTCGATCAGCTTTGATAATTGATTTAGTTGATTGGAATGCCACATTTTTGTTTAAAGACTTATTGTCTCAAGAATATTTTGTTAAATATGATTCACAGAGCAGATGATGTACGTGAAAATTTAATTCATCAGCATCTTTCCCTAGATCTATAATTATATATTTCACTTGGACCAATTGCTAAGAGATTTATGTCTTTCCCCAAATAATTAAGAAATTAGATGTTTTGCTCCGATTACAGAAGATGTCTTGTTGATGTTGTTAAGGCCATATTTGCCTTAAATAAAACTGTTTAACTGGATTAGTAATATACGTATAGTAAAATATCATAGAAAACATTTCCATCCATTTATTTTCCAAAAATATGTTTCATATTTGTTTCATTTTATGCAGACACGTGTTGAAAATGACATTTTTATATGTTTAATTTGGAATGATAGTTGATTTATTTTTTCTCATTTGAGAACATGATATTGTTTTGGTTAGAAAGTTTTGATGTCTCCGAAATATACGGGTACAAATATTTTTAAATGCTTTCACAAATTTTGCATTGCTAATTATTACGTATGCTTGTTTGAAAAAAGATGCGTTTTCAAATATCTGACCTGCTTTTACCAGTATAGCTGTAATATTACGCATGCTTCGTTGAAAGCAGAAGCGTTTTTATTTCGCACGATTCATTAAAATATGGAGATAAATTACAATCACGAAGGCGAATTCTTTGATTTCACAAAATACCTTCTTCACATAAGTAAAAGTAACAATTCAAAACATGTCTTATTGTTTTAAAAATTAAAAAAAAATGCAAAAATATTTTACTACTACTTATCATCAATCGGTTTTTGTTCGTCGTTTCTTTGAAATGACGTCATTTTCAAGTTCGTTTAATATTTCTTGCTTTTAAATAATTAATCTCGCTCTCAGAAGATTATCGTTTGGTGCTTTTCTAAAAATTCTTTTTCAGTTTTAACTTTTCACTTTTGTAATATATTTTTACTTTGTATTTTTATTTATTGAATTAATAATTTTGATATTGCAAACGACCAAGAAAAATTTTCTCTTGCATTTATTGTTTAAAAAATACCACATTTCCTATGTATTTCATATAATCATGTGATGAAAATTATATTTTTCTGTTTTTTTTTTGGTAGTAATTAACTTTTTTTTTAAATCAGAACTTCTGAAAATGTGATGGCAACATTTTATTAAAAGCTGATTTTTTTTGAGATTCTCGAGAATATAAAATTTTATTTTTATTTCATGTGAAATAAATTGTTGAAAAATACGATTAAATGAACTGTTTAAAAAATTCATTAAAAATAGTTTTAATTCATAGATCATAACATTAGTATCATTGAAAAGCTAATTTTTTGAGCTTTAACGCGATGCAAAAATCAATTTTGTGCTGTAATATTTTCAGAAGTTATAGTGATAAAACGTCAAAATTTGGCTTATTTTTTAATTAATTAAAATTTTAATTAAAAATTCAAAAAAAGGGCTCCGAGGTGCACATTCCCGGCACCCAAGGTATACATATACCAAATTTGGTAGCTGTGGGACGAACGGTTTGGCCTGTACATCGCCAACATGCAGACACACGTTGTGCTTTATTATAAGTAAAGATGAATAGTACAATTGTGGTAAAATCATGAATAATGTTCAATTTTTAAAAAGAATACATTATTCATAATTAATATTTTTTATTACAGTTTAATTTAATTACTTACTAAGGCAAACTAGAAATGTAATCTTGGTGAAAATTTATGTTCTATTTTGTTACAAACTTGCTAAATTGTTAATAGTGCATCAAATCAATATATTTCAAATTGTTAAAAATAAAAGTAACCTTTCAAAAATCCTATTAAAATGGCCTGACATTTTTTATCCAGTTAAAGATTAAACGTCTTGAAATTATTTGGTTATTAAATTTGCTTTTAATAATATTCAGAAATGAATTTGTGCAAAAACCTGTTTGAGTGCATAGTGTCACTTTGGAAAGATGCACTTTGTGGTAACACCTTGGTTTTTACAAAACTAAAATAATAATAATTGAGAAAACGATTCTTTTTTGAAGTTTTATATGTAAAAACTAATTTTGCTTTTTAAACCTACATCAGTATTTCCTTGATGGACTAAAAGAGCAAAATGTATTAATGTATGTCTGTTATATATTATATAAAGTCATTGCTCAGAATTTGATATTAAAAAAATTAAATTATTATATCCAGAATAAATGCATATTTACATAAAAAATTTATTCAAAATTGTTGTGTGCTTATTTATCTTGAATTTTTGGAATGTATTTTTTCTAGGATAAGCCTGGTCCAAAGGCCTGTGGTTACTGTGGATTGAGATTTGTTTTGGATCACCACCATTGAATTATAATGTAAATGCATAGATATTATTTGTTTATAGTGAAATAAAATTAAATATCCATATTCACTTTTTTTGGTTTAATATTTTACTAATAATCCTGCTTGCCAAAGTTTCATTATATTAGAAAAAGGTAAGATATTGCAGATTACATATGAATATCTTTTTAAGGTTACATTTTGAATTAAAGCTAAATGTATGGTACTTGAAAAATATTTTATTGCGTATGAACTTCAAGTCAATTTTTAAGCAAAGGGATACTTTATTCTGAATAAATAGTTCAGGAAAACATCAAGTTCATATTTTTTTATGCTTTTTATTATCTACGCAATTGGTAAAGATTTTTCACCCTTCCCCATAAAGTCTTAGCTATATTCTGTAATTTCTTGTAGATTAGTGTTTACACTATTCTTGTAATGACAATCCATATCAACCATGCCATATTTGAAATTGTAATTGCTACAACCTGTATGCCAAGACAAGAGTGAACGATTACGAGAATATATATATTTTTAAAACTCTAGTAAACAGCAAAAATAAAATCTGATGTTACAGTAACTATATGCACCAAAGGTAATCACAAATAAATAAAACCTTTCAATATATACATGCAGAGTTTTTTGACTAATAAGTAAAATAATGCATGCAATCACATTTAGAATCATATAGTCATATTAATTGGAAATTTAAATTGTTTGCACTTATATGAGTTAATTACTTTTCATATATAATTTTATAAATATCATCATGTTAACTTTTAATAATTTATTCCCCTTGTTTCATTTGTAAGAATTTTTTCAGTAATGCTAAAATGACATTTGACCATTAAAACAATTTTGTAGGGATTTATCAAAGTTTTTTTTAACAAAAGAAAAATGTAATTCTTTAACCTGAAGTTATAATTTTGCTTCTGTATTTTTTAAAAACTGACATTATTTTGCTATTTTAATCGACCAAATTGCCTCTAAAAAGTTTTACTTGAGGGAACAATGAAGCATTTACAATTCAAAATTACAATTTTGTATTCAACCAACTATCACTAGTTGAAACAATGAGATTTCACTGCACTTATTCCAATATTAAATAGACATAATATAATTAACATTCATTATCAATTCTTTTATCAAAGTTGTCAAGAGACATGACATATAATTGTATATCTAACAATATGAAGAATATTTCTACTTATTCTTACAATTTCTAGTTACAAGAATCAATTAGAAACTAGTGATTTTTGACTTCTAAACATATTAATTCATACATGCACAATTGTCATTAATTGAATTTGTATAATTAAGGCATTTTTTTACTAAATGATCTTAGTATTATGAGCTATGTTAGAAATTTAACTATATATTTCCTTATATTGATCCTTTGATAAAAAATATGCAATATATCATGCAGTTCTAGATACAACTCTAATGTGTTTGAAAAGAATTAAACTAAACATTGATATTCAAATTTTGTTGTATGAAATTGAATGCATGAGATTAAAGTAAATTGATTTTATAAAATTATCATTGTTGTCCTTAGGTGTAAATAATTGCTTCATTCAACAATTCTCTGAGATCTTCAACTTAAAACCAATCAAAGTTATTACAACTGTATGAAAATAAACTAAAATATTGATTATTAAAATTGTTTCTCATATTTATAGCATATCTTAAAGAAGAGACAATTGTATCACAATTTTTGTTAGAAAAGAATGCTCACTTTTAAAAATATTTTCATTTTATTACTAAACTGTACATATTTAAAATCCATTTAATTACATTTTATATTTAAAAAGTAACATATGGTGGTCTACGAAAACCAAAAGTCCTTGCAACAGCTTCAAGATCTAGTTTACTTTCATCGAAGACATGTTTTAGTTGATGAGATTTGTAAGCACGAATATAGGCTCTATAAGCTTCCTTTGCTGCATGCTTAAAGTGGTAATTTGTATTTACCAAATCAAAGTACTGCAATATAAATATAGATATATTAATATATTAAAGAATAAATATACAAGAATGATTTTAAAAAATTTGTTGTGTAAATAAGACATATTGTTTTACACAATAAAAGACTTTTTAAACGCTTTCATTATACTTCACTTTTGATATTTATATAGAGGAAACTTTAGAATCAATTTTGATTACTTTCTGATATGTTAGAAGTTTTAAATTTAGTAGATTTATACAATCTAGTTCGATTTAAAGTTCTAACTGATGGTAATATAAAACAAAGCATCAAAATTAAAAGGAAAAAAATGCTTCTTAGTATATATATATAAAATATATTAAAAACTTTCTGAAAAAAATATCATAATTGTCAAATATACCGAATGAAACAAATGCATATTTTTTTAAAAAAACAAGTGAAATTATACTTACATTCTCTTCCACATCTGGGATCTTGTGAAAAGGGAAATCATACCTGTATAAAGGTATTTGTGAATGCTGTAAATATCTTATGAAGCCAGTTTCCTCAGGGCGCAGAAATACCATAGCCCTACCTTTTCCATTTTCCCCTCGAGCTGTTCTACCAACACGATGGATGTATTCCTAGAAAATATATTTTATTTTTAATAAAAAAACCTACATAGAAATATTACATTTAAGAAATAAATCTAATTTGACATAATTTTTTTTTAGTAATACATATTTAATCAAAAATATATTCTTTTTACTGACAGGTTTTGTGTTTTAGCAGATATATTTTTCATAGCAATGAATTTTTTGTCAAATTTATTTTTGTACTGTCAAATGATCTATTTAATGGAATTAGTTGTGGTAAATATATTATGCAAAATTACGATTAAAAATTCATAGTATATTTTATTTTAATTTACAGCAGAGTAGAGTCAGATTTGTTGAAGAAAGGGTAAAACTGATCTTGTTCTTTAAACTCTACAGAGATAACACATGCCCATTTAAGCAGTAAAATTTTATATAAGCAAGGTATTTTATTAGAAATCCCCCCCCCACCAATCCACCAAAAATTCTTCATACAGCAATGTCTTGTTTATTTGCAGAAGCATTTTTTTTTCTTTTTGTAAACTCATTGCTAAGAGCATAAGTTTAGTTATGACTGTTTTTCATTGAATTGGTCAAATAAGATTTTTCAAGTCAGCATGTGTGTTATTTTTTGTAGACATTTTAATATTAAACAGAACAGAAAGTAAAGACAGTTTTGAAAAAGCTTTGAATTTTCCTTAGAACCATTTCCAAACAAAACAAAACAAATATACCCTCCTTTTTTCCAATGGAAATTTAAAAATAATTATACAAATGAATATAGAAAGTAGCCATTTTACAATTAATTGAAATAATTTTGTTAAATTTTTTTATTTTCCTTTTATTTTACAATTTAAGAATTTTTATTTCTTTAAACAAATTACATTTTCAAAATAGAATAAGATATCACATTTTATTTTTTATAAATTTGAATTTTTTTAATGCACAATTTAAAAAGATACATACCTTGGGATCATCAGGTGGATCATACTGAATTACCCAGTCTACAAGAGGTATATCCAGTCCTCTAGCAGTTATGTCTGTACACAGCAAAATACCCTTCTCAGCTTTACAAAACTGGCGATACGCAACATTCCTTTTATTCTGCTTTAATTTGCCCTGTTAAAATTAAATTTTGGTAAATCATCTTAACAAATTATAAAAAAAAAACCCCACATTTTAAGCATTACTATCTAATGTTATTTTTATAAAACATTTTTTCACCAAAATTTCTTAAGTTGATCTTTGTAAGAGTCATCATTTTTATTTACAGAATTTTTACATCCTCTTGCTTTTCTAATATTTATAAAGGGAGAACAGCATTTTTTTAATTTTTTATTTTCATGAATTTTTATTAAAACTTTCATCTTCTATTAAAAATATTAACCCTAAAAAAACATGATAGAATAGTTATTTAATGCTTTAGCTCTTTTAGAAATTTCAGAATGTATATACTAATTATTTGATTCATTTTTTTTTTAGTGAAAGACAAAATAAATAAAGAAAAAATACTCACATGAATACTATAGCAACGTAAACCTATATAGTTGAAAAGCTCACTATGAAACTTAGTAGACATGCAAGAACTAAAAAATACAATCATCTTCAGCTTATGTCTGTTCCTTCTAAGGAAAGTATAGAGAGTGAGAAACCGCTTTTCAGTTGGAATCTCCAGAAATCCCTAAAAATATATAATTTTTAAATTAAATGTAAGTTATATGCAAAATTAAAATCAATTCAACAATAGGCATTTAAGAGTCAGAAATATTTCTTGCAAATTCTCTATTGGTTCTGATGGATAATTATCTGTTCAAATACATTTAAAAAAAGCAAAATAATTTCTTGGTTAATTACATCAAAGACCTAGAAATATATGAATATCATATTATCAGATTGTTATAAAAATATGAAAACCATATTATAATACAAGACAATCATACCTATTCTTAGATATGTTATTTCTTTAATTAATATTTCAATTTCTCGCCTATTCCAACATGTAAAATTTTATTTAAAATTTTAAAAAATTACATCATTATTTTATACATCATTAATATCAGTCTTGTTTGAATTATATTGTCAGACCTTTGATTTTTTTAATACAATTCATATGTATATTCCATGAGAAAAAATTTAACAATGAAATAAATTATCGTAAGTAGACAGCTACTTGTAAAAGAAATATTGCTTGTCCATTATTCTCAAAATATTTTGAAAACAATAATATTCACTTAGAACACATATATATTTATTACAATAAGAAATATTGGAATATTTAAGAAATATTAGAGCATAAAAGATAAAAATTAATTTCAGTGTATAATGATGTTAACAACCAAGAATAATGATAAAATAGATACCTAATATTTGAGATGCTTTTAATGAAATTTATTTATAATCATTTTAACAGCATAAAGTATCTTCTCTATACCAAAGAAAATCTGATCAAATAGTTAGTTCATATTCAAATACACCACTGTCTAGGCATTTTAAAAAGTATAATGAATCATCTAAATTTTTAAAGATTGATTCATTCATAAATGATTTTAGAAGTAATTATTTTTAAAAATAAGAATAAATGCATAATACTTTATATCTTAGTCCACAGTTCATATTGGGTTTTGAATATACTGACTATCACACATTTCCTGTTTACATTGCATTATTATTTTTTTGTAGTATTCTATAATAATCATTATCTAACCAAATCCACTTGTAAAAAATATAACTAGTAAGGTTTAATAGGCATGGTGAAAAATACATGACAAATTAAAAAATTTACAAATCCTTTAACAGCAGAGAATTGTAAAACTAATGTTTTGTAAGTAACTTTTTTCCTATACTTGATAAATTTCTCATTATTTTCATAGATTAATCAATATAGAAAAGTCCACTAAATAAAAACAAAATTATAATTATTTTTTAACTTCTTGAGGTAATTCATAATTTATAGTTTCTATAAAAATTCAGAACTCACTCTAAATTTTAAGCTTGAACTATAAGAAAATTAAAAATTAGTTTTTGTTTACTCACGTAACAAAGTCTATTTATTGATGAAAGGTGAGGTTACAATAAAATAAAAAATTTTTTAGTTTCTAATTAACTTTTGAAACTGTTTTTTAACACATGCATTCCTTCGAATACTAAAAATTAAAATTAAAAGACCATAATTAAAATTTAAAAGACCATATCAAATGTTTAAATATTTTTTAGAATTGAAACAATAAAAATATTGCCATTTATGATTTTCTGCTAATGGATTTATTAATTAACTACTAGCAATCATACTTGTTCTAGGCCTTTCACAGTGGCTGACTCCTTTGGCTCTAATCCAATATATATTGCACTTTCTCGCACTGCCAATTTTGCCAATTCTTGAGCTTTCTGTGGAAGAGTAGCGCTGAATAAAGCAGTCATTCTGAATTCTAAAGAAGCAATATTAAAATATGACTTAAATAAAATTGCAACATGGAAAAGTTTTTTTTAATCAAAACAGAAAAAGAAATTATAAATATAATATAAACACCATTTCTAATACAAATTACATATATAGTTTCTATCATTTTAAAGTAACGTTAAATAGGTTTATATATATGTACCAAATCATGCCTATCTCTCTATGAAGTTCAAAAAATCAGAAACAAGGATTCAAATGAATAAAAATTTCAGCATTTCTTATAAGCTGAGACTGCTTTGAAAATAAATAATGGCAAATTAGTTAAAAAAAATGTTGCAATGAGTACTCAACATCATCATACAATCAAATGGTATAATGCTGATATAGTAAAGGCAAAAGACTTTTTACATGAATTAATACGAAAGATATTTATGGTAAATATATTGTGAGTAGATACTTTGAATAATCGCAGAAATCATAGCACTGAATAGAATAAACCAATATATAAAAAATTCTAAGAAGCAACAAAAATATTTTGATTTTTTTAAAAAAATCTTATTGTATAATTATTTTAATGAATTTGATAAAATGATCAGGTTTTTGCTCCACTCAAAACTGTATTAAACAAGAAAACTTTAATGAGGCAAAAAACTTTAATGAAGTTTCAGGAATATACAAATATCACATAAATAATTCCAAGAATAAAAATTATTTTAATTCTAAATAATATGTTAAAAAAAACTGCAAAAAACAAACAAAAACCTTTTTTTTTATAAGAATTTCCACAGTCAACAGTGGAAATGCTTATATTATGAGAATATACCCATATATTAAATGGCAGAATACATTAGGATGCCCCATAAGTTTCATTCATATTTCTAATATGAAATGAATATACTATTTTTACCGTTTGTTCTATAAGATCTCCTTTGCTTTATTACCTTCCATCTCTGAGGATGCCTCATTGTGCTTTCTTTCCAAAATTGTCGTGTTTTGGACAAGAAATAATCAATCCTCGAGGTGTGCTTTTATTTCGTTGATGGATTTAAAGTGCTTATCTAGAAGATAATTTTTTAAGGACAGAAAGAAGTAATAATGAGATGAAGTAAGATCTGGAGAGTATTCAGAATGTGATAAAACATCCCTATAAAACCGTACAAATTTTTCTTTTGCGACTAATATAATATGTGATCTTGCATTATCATGACATTCATTGGTTCATTACTCTAACTTTTTTTTTTCCATTTTTCTTTTTTGCTATGACAGCTTTCAATTGATGACAGTATTTCAAAGAAATAATGGTTTTACCTTGAGGAAGGAGCCAAAAAATTTACAGCTTTCCAATCCCACCAAATAGACAAAAGAACTTTATTGGGGAGTAGTCGAACTATGCGATAATTAAAGGCATGCAGTTCTTGTATCAAGTGCACATTTCATATAACATCTAATTTTCAACATGCGATGCCGTCTCTATGCTGTAAATGTCACCTTTTTACTACCCATCTTTAATGCTGTAGATAGAAGTCCTAATAGAGACTGTGGTACAAATGGAATGCACTGATAAAGAGTTCCAAGATAAATGAAACCGATGACACAGACAGCTAATAGATGAACCTACATGTCTGCACAAGTTGAGTCAGATACAATCATTCATATAGTAATGAGAAAGAAACTTTTGGGACACTCTAATATATATATATATATAGGAGAAAATTAAATAGTTATACATAAAACTTTTTTCATCCAAAGATAATATGCAAAACATCAATGCACTATGGTAACCATGTTCACTTACTTCGTATAATTTTTAAAAGAGCTTTCATTTCTTCCTCAAAACCAAAATCTAGCATTCTATCAGCTTCATCAATGATTAAAAAGGAAACATGCTTATAGACAAAATATTCAGTTTTCTAAAAATATATAATTAAAATGTATAAATTAAAACAACATATATAATCATGTTTTGACATCACATATACATAAACAACTGTACAGAAAACATTTGTATGTTTTTAGGGGGGGGGGAATTTCATCTTAATAAAAATGTTCAAATTGAACAAACTGTTTTGTTCTCTAATCATCTTTCTTAACACATCTGACATTCCCACTTTCTGCAAAATTAGAATATATAATAAGAATTATTAACTGAGTGATTCTATTTATTTTATGTTATTCTTCTCAGTCCAATAAAGAATTTCAATATCACAATCCGTCAAATCTTCAGAAAAACTTTTATTAAAATTATGGTAAACTGTTATGAACATTATTCCAGTTTTTTTCATTAAAAAATGCAAAAAAAGATTTGCATTAAAATGCACTGATTAGTGATATGGTACTGTATTTGGTAAAATGCATTAAGTATTTAAGTATTTGTATTTTGAGAGGGATTTTTGTGAAAATAATGGTAACATTCAGAAATAAAATGAATTAATTTTTCTAGCTTTCTCTTAATTTTGAGATAAACAATTATTTATCATAAATTGCTAGCTAACATTTGCTTAACACTATTTTTGTAATAACTTTTTAGAATTTTGAAAAATTATATACAATTAACAGTGTAACTTTAGAAATGTTGGAAAATGTATAAATCACTTTGGCAGTGTTTTCATTTCAAATGGACATTATCAACAATTCCCTGATCTAAAACAACATTTATAAAGCAATTTTTAATTGATTAATATCATTTCTTTATGTTGGCCTAAAAAATGATGTTGGAAAGTCTAATAATTTTTCTTGTAACCAAAACTTCAATATATAGAAAATATTTTTACTATCATAACAGAACTCGAATCATCCAAATTTTAGCATATAATTTAAATTCTCATAAATATACATGATTATGAAAAACTTCTGTAAATTTAATTTGCAATTGTTTGTTTGCTTGTTTAGGGGAATGAATTTTACTGTATTTGACTGTTTTCTGCATCTTATATTCCAATAAATAGAAAGCATTTTTAATTCTATTGTTACATTTTGATAAGTTATTACTTATCAATCTGAATTTCTACTTATTCAAAATATTCTTACATTCATTTAATTTAGAAAAATAATGTTGTACTGCATTTTTTTAAACATAATTCACAAGTAATAAAGTATCTTTCATTATGAATCTATAATTAGTAACAATAGTTGATCATATAAAAAATTACTACATATTACTAGTAAGGAGAAAAATACATATTACTAATCATCATTGATGAATAGGATAACTTTCGCTTCTAATAATTTTCCAAAATATTGAATAATATTCAAAACCTTATCCTGATCAAATATAACTATTATTTTTGAGTATATTAGACTAGGTTATATAGAGCTATTTAATTTATTATAACAATACTTTATGAATATTTTATGAAGCAGTCAAATAATTTAATGACAAACTAGTAATTTTGAAATTTAAATTTCTTTTCCAAAATTCCAGAACATTTCTCAGGATATCATCATATCATTTATTAAAAGCAAATTTTAAGAAAAAAAAATCTATACTAAAAATTACACTAATTAACAAGTTTTTAAAATACCTGAAGATGGTGTAATAACCTTCCAGGTGTTGCTACAACTAGATTTGCTCCATTTTGTAACTTTTCTTTCTCTTCTTCATAATTACCACCACCAACTAATAGAGTATGTGTTTGTGAATGATATTTCATCAGCTTTTTTACTACACTATAAGTTTGCGTTGCTAACTCTCTTGTTGGTGACAAAACTATAACACCAGTTCCTTGAAAAACTTTAAAATGAACCTTGTGAATGAGTTCAACGGCAGGTATTAAAAATGCTAATGTTTTACCACTTCCAGTCTTGGCGCAAGCAACAACATCTCTAAATGAAAAGAAGAAAAAATAATAATAAATATTTTTAAAGGCCTTTTAAAGGTTTCAACAATTTACACAGACAAACACACAAGCAAATCTATCAGTTAAGTAGACAAATAATATTTATATAGAGGACATAATAATGCTTTATATACTTTTAAAGTTTTAATTACTATGCCAAAAAAATATATTATCTATTTTCTACTTTTCAACTCTACAAATAACTGTTTATTGAATAAATATCACTAATGATAATAGAGTATTTATCAATTGCAATTAAGTGACTAATAGAAATGAATTTTAGCAGTACTGATGTCATTAGGGAAGTGATATCATTATGAAATTCTGGAAATCTAGAATGGAGTAAATCAATATAATTTCAAATAATAAATGTTAATATGCTGTTCAGTAATGAGTATGCTTTCATAAATACAGTTTTAAATATTTTGATGAATAATATAAAAATAAAAAGTAAAAAATATTTGTGAAAAATTAATTTATGTTTTATTACTAACAATTTATTTTAGTACTCTTCCTCTCTATTATATACATATTTATGCAACATTTATTATTTGTTGAAAACGAAAGACGGTCTCGAAGACATAGATGATATTCCAAATTTTTAAGTTAATTTGATTCCGTCATGGGAGGCCCGCTTTATATAGAAGCAGAAGCAACAAGCAAAACACAGAGCAACGCAAATGAAAATGAGAAAAAGCTAATGAAATTTTTATCCCTATGAATTTATATTGAGTGATTTAGGGATTTCTATAGCAATCCCATATAAGGGAATCATAGAGATCTTTTAAACAAATGAATCTAGTTGGGCAGTTTTTATTCCTTTACTAGGAGTGT
>JAOUZG010016704.1:3110532-3139001 GCA_026289955.1 Argiope argentata | reverse complement strand
ATAGAGATAGGTATAACTGATAGGCCTGAACTGATAGAGATAGGCACCTGAAGCAATGGGATACAACTATTCTTTGTCAACACATAGTTTATTTCCTTTTCTTTTTATTTGAATCAATTTTGAACTTAATCTTCAAAATTAGAGTATGATCGCATCAAGTTTGTTAAACAGTCAGCCATCATTAAAATGTGTAATTAATGGGCATCATTAATTTAATTAAAAAATTCTATATTTGTAAATTATCACAGGAAAAATATTCAGTTTTGCTACCCTTACTGTATTTTGCAGCAATTTTTGACCACAAAAACAAAAAAAGTAGCAATTCTAAATTTGAGAAAAAAAAAATTATACAAATAACATTTTTCCTGTAATATGCACTTAAAATTTACTGAGGGTGGCTGGTATAAAAAAATTATTTTTCATAAGCAGTTTTCTACTGCATTAAAGAATATATAAGCACAAATCTTTATATATAAAATTTGCACTTGGTAAGCAAAAATATTTTAATACAGTAAGTTTTATGAAATTCAAAAATATAAAAACATCAACACTTCAAGAAGCTGCTGTAGCAATTTTTAAAAAATTAATTAACTTTAAAAAATCATATCTGAACTAATATATCTTAAATTTTAAGAAATTTCATTATTCTCTTATGTAATGTCTGAGAGAAAGGAAATTGTTTGTTCCAATTTGCTTTGATTTAGGAAAAATATTTTAAACTGTTAAAGATAATGACAAAAATAAAATATAAAAGAAAATACAACTTTTCCTCAAATATTTTGAAAACTTGGGAAGATATTTAAAAGTATTTTTCCATAACACAGTTAAATATTGAAATTTCACAATATAAAACTTGAAATGGTTTATCTTATTTTGGGTGCTTGGTGCGTTTAGTAAATAGAACATTAAAAAAAAACACACATTTTATCTCTAAAATGTATAATGAACAACAATTAAGGGGCTAATAGAAAGATACTTTGAAATTTTAAAATAACAAAAATATGAAAATGAAACCTAATTTATTTTTCTTTTATTCTAAAGATAGAACAAATAAAATATGTCCACAAAAGAATTTTACAAGGTTGAAAGGATATAAAACTATTCCAACATAAATTAAAAGCACATACTTTGTTTCTAGGAGTGGAGGAATAGCTTTAGCTTGTATTTCTGTCATCTTTGTGAAACCCATTTCAGCAACAGCTTTCAAGGTTCGCTGAGAAACTTTGTCTTCTAATGAGCTAAATGTTGTATCAGAAAGACCTTCCATCGCTTCATCTAATTTAAGAAATCACCATGATAAAGTTTACATCAATACTATAAAAGTATATCATTTTAAAACAAATATATTAAAAACAAAAAATGAATTATTTACTTCAGGATTTTTTAAATTGTTTTATTTGTCATCTATTTATTAATTTTAAACTAATTTTTAAAGCTTTTTGTTTCTTTGGGTCCTATTGCAGATGGAGAAAATTTTCACAATCCAACTTTTTAGCAGAAATTTTTTAATACAACTCCAAAACTGAAATATAATTTTTTTTAAAGTGTCAAAAAGATTTATAAGTAAAAATATTTAAAAGTTTAGCAGCACTAACAGCACTGGTTAAACACTTTACATGTAACCTTTAGTTAAACTTTACATATAGCCATATGCATCTGATGAATATATACAGATTAAAATGACATCTTTGGTGATTAATTGATGGCATTCAATTAATACCTTACACCTCATGGAAAAGTAAATTTACTTTTTAAGTACTCAGATATGCTAAAATAATGGAATGAGAATTGAAAATACTCCTTTTGAAAACAGACTTGATTTAAACTTATCTCATATAAAATAATCAATTTAAAATTCCAGTAAAAAGCAGTAATTATACAACTCTAACAGAATTGAAATCAAAAATAAAAGGTTCAAGTTGAGAAAATGGCAAACTACCATTTTTTTAAATGAATATACAAATTTTAAGGAATATTTAGTAACTGAAATAGAGAAGGAAAATACACTCATTCTTCTGTTAAAATATTAATGCATAAACTTTTATAAAAATATAATCTTACAGTTTTCAGAGCACTTTTATAATTAATTCTACAAGGCATCCCTGCAGAAATGGCAAAACTTTCTTCAAGGGATGCATCAGAGATATTTCAATTTTACAAATACTTCAAAGATCAATTATACATTTAGTTTTGTACTGATTCATTTTTATAAACAGATAGATTCTCATTATTTTTGTTTGAATGAAAATACTGTTTACAGGCAGATATTTTTTCATAGAAAAAACAACATATTATTTCATTGAAAAGAGTTTAAAAAAACATTTAACAGTATTAATGATTGCACTGGTGACATTCAATTCTTTGTAGAATAACATAATAATTCATGAAATAAGTTAAAAGACTCTTAAAAATAAAAACACCACATAATTTTTTTAAAAAAAACTCACTAGATCACAAATAAAAGAACAGACAAGCACACCAATTCAGCAACAAATTGGGAAAATATGAATGCAAAAGCTAGAAATAAGTTCAGATATGTAATTTATATAGCAGAAAAAATATTACACCTCAAAATAAGGACACCAAAGGAATTAAAGGATAATTTCTATTTAAGGAAATCATTTCTAGATATAGAATCATTAGCTTATATCAAGAAACCCATTTTCTCCAAAGATTATGTTCATTTCATAGACTGGATAAAATCAATTCAACTGATCACATTTCTATTCTGAGTAGCTTTGCCAGTGATTGAGTTAATTTCCGATTATCATTACATTTTCAGGGTGTTAATGAATGATAGATGGATTATTCAACTGTAAAATCTGAAAAGTTTTCTAATAATAAAACCTATCAAAAATTCTTCAGAAAAACTAAACACTTGAATGTGACTCGTAAGTCTTTTGAAATCTATTTATAGCGTCAGGTACAAGCATATATGAATAATTGGGGTAAAATATTTACAACTGGTACAGGGAGATCGTAACTCTCAAAAAGCATTTCGAATAATCATTATTAAAAAACAGAAAAGCAAGAGAAATAGATAATATTACAAATATATTACCTGAACTTTCACCCATCACAGTTTAATATTCAGTA
The DNA here is from genome assembly GCA_026289955.1 of Argiope argentata. Taxonomy (NCBI): domain Eukaryota; kingdom Metazoa; phylum Arthropoda; class Arachnida; order Araneae; family Araneidae; genus Argiope; species Argiope argentata. The sequence continues at coordinate 3,135,905 of JAOUZG010016704.1, read as the reverse complement.
ATACAATAAACTAACACAAAAAGCCTGCGCCAAGAACTTAAATTTTTCGAACCACGTGAAGATTTAAGTTGAGGAGCGTTTTCCAGCAACCCACGTGAAATTAATAAATGCAACAATCAGTGAATTCACTTCAAAACAGATCTGAGATCTGACTCCAATGGTTAATGATTGCTTGCTTGTTTAATAGAAATAGCAGGGTATTATACTTCTGTTTATCAAGAAATCCCTTGAATAGTATGGTAACAGTATTATCTGAAAAATGCAGCAAAAAATTAGGAATGACGAATATTTTAGGAGTGGTCATTATGTAACTAATATTAAAAAGTCAGAAATGCCAGTGATCAATACTTTTCAAAGAGGGAGTAATTCAAATCGTTGCTACTATCTTAATGGTGCTATTTCGTTTGCAAGCCTTGGATCACAATAGGAAAAAAAATCGATATGATCAGTCCAATGGAAGCTCTCAAACAACAATCATGCACAAGGAAAGTGCCTTACACATTGATGCACGTTTCTGGGACAGATTTCACACAAATAGTTATGCCGAAAGGCGGAATCTATCATCACACGCAGAAAGTTTTCCATTTCAAAAATAGTCAGGTATAAGCTCCCACAAATTTTCTCTCAAGTCAAGTTTCGAATATCTCTGAGCAAGATAATGACCATCACTGGAAAGATACAAAATATTTCTTTCAGACTCGAGTTAAAAAAAAATATGTTTTTGCAGATATTTTATGTTTTAAACAAATTCCATATTGGATTTGTTATTACTTAATGAATATAAACCATTTTTCCAAGTTATAAATGATTTCATATTAACATAATTAAATTTTCTGTGCCTGGTGAGCAAAAGAATTCCGCTGCCCAGTTTTAGTGGTCTTGCCATCTTATCCTTGAATGACTTGCTTGCTGATAATTAGTATATTTTTAAAATTTTCTCATTTTTTCAGTAATCTTCCTGAGTGCGTACAAGCTATACAGTGTTTCAATATATTTATTTTGTCAAGAAATATTTCCTCAATTTAAAATTTTGACAGGATTTTTTGTGGCACTGAAAATTATGTATTGACAACAAAATATCTATATAAATTTAGAAAAATAACATAAATATATGTAAGAAAACGAAATCTAAGATCGCCAATTTCAAGTTATCATGTGAGAATATTATTATTTTTAAGTAATTATTTGTTTTAATGAGTTTAACTTATTAAGTAGTTTAAACCAGTTTGAAAAAGCAATTCGGGTAATAGCAGATCAGCCTTTTAAAAGCGCGCCTGCTGTGAAGGAAGCACACATAATGATAAAAGCAGGTAGAAATATATATGATTAAAACGTGGTGATGAACTTTGCCATTTATGCATTGCCTACGCGATTTCAAGCTTCATTTATTCAAAAACTTCTAACTAAAACATCATGTTCTCGCATGATAAAAAAATTCCCTTAATTTTAGTTCAAATTTACCAGTATGTCACTCAAATTTATCACCACTTACAAAGATATTTTATTAATGATAAGTAAAGTGGTGGGAATTGTCACTCAAAGCTTTCTCATATAAACTTGTCTTGTTAGAGAACACCTTACAAGTCGTTGGAGTGCAAAAGTTATGAAATATTAACATTAGGCTTGAATTTAACATCCTTATTGATTCTATACTCTGATTCGTGATAATGAATCCCAGGCATGCGTTAATATAAATATATTTTTTAAAAATCGAATTTGTATTTTAGACACATATTTCTCAATTGACTGAAATAAAAATTTGACACTAAATTGCACTTGTAGTATCAAATTTGATATGCTTCAAGTTTTTTTTTTTTTTTTTTTGAATTATCACTTTTACTCATTTCTGAAAGACAAACAGTCCATTCTTAGTTAGATGTGGCTCAAATTTTGATAGGATTCTTCATTATAAATGTTATATCTGTGTACCGATTTTTATCTATGTAGCTGTGATCATTTTATAATTATCGTGTTAATTCCTACAGCTGAATGGGAAGACCTGTTCTGAACAGAATTTACTCTAAATTTGATAAAAATCTGAAAATTTATTTTAAAGACTGCATACTAAATTTTAACCGTCCAGATTAAAGTGTAATCTGTCATGGGCAAACATTTTCCAAAAATGTATTTTTCGAGCTAAGGATTGAGTTGAGTTGAATTTGTAATTTTATGACACAAAAGCCCTTTTTGGCTAAGCTGCACCACATTCTTGAGTTTTAAATATCTGAATCAATTTATAATAAAATCAAAATATGGAATGATTACAAAACCCAAATGTTTAAAAGATCAAATCTGTGAGTCATGAAAAAGCGTAACAATGATGCAAGGTATAGTAATGGCCTAAAAAGTGCTTTATTTGTACTGTTGGATACGTGATGATTGCGGGGGGCACGAACTCCCAATTTTATGGTTAGCAGCCGAGTAACATACCGACCGAGCAAAAGAGACCCTTCTGCTCGAAGGATATTTATTATCTGGCTTAAATAGCTATCACCACATACTCTCTCACCAGTGAGTCGATGGATTAGACGAGCGATACTTATTTGAAGTGTTGGTGGTGATTAGAGCAACTGCCGTATTTAATGCACTTCTAGGTCTTTGAGTCGCCGATAGAGGGAGCCACGACAGTTGAACGAAGCTACGTGCGAAGTTCTGCGTTTGTCCAAGGTCGGTCACCGGGTTATCATGTTGGGATAGGAGTGATCATTTTGAGTGTGGAAATAGAAGGTTGATGTTTTGGGCTCCAATCACTGAACATCCTTATAAAAATAATCTTTATTCATCCGGTATTAAACACAACAGTATACATATATATCCAACGAACTGAGCCTAACATCGTACCGACGATCAGAAGAAAGAGAAGAGAATTTTGAAAGACTGATTAAATATTTATATCTGGCTTTATTCTGATTTTCTTTACGATTAAGATTACGATGCGTGAGAATAGTTTCTGGTTACGTCGCACTAAACCAGGATCAGCCCATAGGTTACAATTATTTGTATTAACTACAGTACCAATAATTAAAAAAAAAAACTGCCAACGTGCTGGATTTTGGACAGCAAATCCCCCGATTTACTTGAGATACCTGAAAACATGCAAATTGCTGGATAGAAAACTGTGAACACCCCACAAGAATGTGTAAAGCCTCATAACAACAAGTCGCATCTTCAGGTGAGCCATATGTCCCCCCATTTTAATACACTAACGGTTTCTCAGGTTATGCCTGTGGATGCATATGCCTTTGATGCCTGTGGATGCATCCAAAATTTTCCCGCAAATTGTTGGTAAAGAGTCCAGGCATCTAAGGACCCCAAGAAAACTCAAGAGGGATAAAACGGGGGAACATGTGGCTCGTCTGAAGATTCGCAGGTTGCTGAAACTAGGCTCAACAGACATAGGACTACATATATAGAGCAAAATGCTGCTGAGTCTCCCATTAACGAAATTCGGTGAATGAATCGAGTGTGCCCAATCCTCAACCTAGTTAAAATCATATCCAGCTTTCTGTTGTGAAAAGCGGGCCAGAAATCTATTTGTATGGAGTTGAATACGAATCTGTGCGTCCAATTTTGAATGCAAAATGCGACATATATATTTATTGTAGTCAGAAAGAGGTATTTGTGTTGACAAGTAGTAGTTTAGTTCCTATGTCAACCTTTTCATTTTTTGGAGCACAGAGAAGTCTAAAACTTGGAGATCCCTCAAAAGACCGAGTCCGAATTTTTTGTCGATTACCATACTTTCTCAATAATACGTTTATAAGAAAGTAAAAAAAAATTGATGCTGATTCACGACATAGGGAAAAATGTAAATGTGAATAATGTTCAAATGCAGGGATTCTATAATTTAAAATGAAAGTTATCTCACTAATTCAACAAAATTTATTTTTCATAAAGTACAGGCAAACGATACATAATTTTTTTACAATGAACACTATGTTAAAACTTCTTTCTTCCATGAGTAGAATGCGTAATGATCCACTTGCTTTTCTCGTCGACTTTTTGACGCTGTTTATGTCTGGGATGAGTACGACAAAATACGAACCAACGACCATCGACACGCTGAAAATAACAATCTTGACACCTTTTTGTTAGTACATCTTTATCCTTAAATCCCCTAGATTGGATAAAGTGTGGTAACTGAGGCAAGGAACAGATTTGTTCTTGAGTTCTTAAATAAGGTGAATTTAAAATACTTTGTGATACACAGTATCCTCTTCTGGCTTGCATAACTAAAGGCAATATATTTCTAAAGAATTTTAGTTGCAGCATTTTATTTTTGGATCAGCACATTCCACGTCTATCAATCTAAAATTAAAAAGTGAATATTAAAAACATATAACTTGTAACAATCCTATACTTAAGCATAATACATTTTTATGAAGAAAATTCCACTTAATTCATAGTAATTTACCTTAGATGCTTGACTAAATCGCAGAAAATAAAAAAGAACAAAAATTTATTTTTTATATACTTGAATATATTAAAAATATTATCATATAAACAATGTCAAAATGTCAGTACTATTTATCATTTGATAAACAAATGCCATATTTATCTGGAGATGCTCACAGCCGATGTCAAACTTATTTTAGTACCAAAATGAGAGGTTTAAATTTGGACCTCAGATAATATATGCTCGAACATTGTAATCCAACATTTTCCAAGCTATCATCGTTAAGATTCTACAATTTTTCACTATGGATATTATTAATGGAAGCACACCTCGAAATTTATTATTCTTTTGTAAAATAAAGATATTAGAAAGGATCAAACTGACTTAAGCTTTCAAAGATTTAATCAATGGGAAAAAACAAAGCATACTTTTTGTAATATTACATCCTTTATTTAATATATATATTATTGCATAAAATATATAGGAAAGTATATGTACTTTTTCATTAAATATTTCGAAATTAGATTAATGAAATTAATATGCTTTATTTCTAAAAACTCTTCAGAATAAAGAATCATAAAAAAATATTTTAATGATGGTTATGGAAAAATTCCTTATATTTGAAGGAAAGGTATCTTTGCTTAAATATGAAATTATATAAAATGAAATTTGCTTTTGTCAAGTTTTCTTTATTGTAAAATATATTGTAACAAAATAAATTTGCTCTCAATGTATACAAAATATACATTAATTTTTTTTATAAAAAAAAACAATTTATCTACAAGGAAACATTATTCTAAATCTTTGCTGTTTTCAATTATTTTGCATTAAAAAAAAGTTTGATAATCCATTTAAAATTTGTAATTTCATGCAAATATTTTAACAATAAAAGTGTTACTCAAGAACCAATAAAAATAATGAAAATTTAATATTTCTTAGAATTTAAATATCGATAGAACTTTTTGTACTATCTAACAAAAATGTTTTATTTTTTAAAATTTTAAATGAAAAGAAATAAAGTTAAAATTAAAACAGTTAGTAATTTTGCAATCCAAGTTAAGTCTCTTCAATCCCTTTTTAATAACATATTCATTGCTGTAAAAAAATAAATCAAATCATAATTTTCTGATAAACATAAAACAGAAAATAACAGAAATCCTAATGGGATTTATTTGTGCACATTTGGACCCCATCAAATGCTATAGAGTAATTTAGTTTGTGAATTGCAATGCGTCTTGACACAAGGAGAATGTTGAATAATATGTAAAACACGTAAAGGGTTACTTTTTTCATGTGATGGCATAAAATTGAAACCATTAAAATTTATTTTATGTAGAAGTGCAATTATTTTTTTAAAGTTAAAAAAACAATAGTATTTAAATTCTTAATTCAGTTACAAATTAATTTTTTGTCAACTTACATTTATTTGATTTTATGAAACCATATTGTAAATTATATTTTTTCATGATACAGAAAATTATACATGTATCTTTTTATTAAATCTTATTCCAGTCTTTAGATTCTCTTTTTACCTAAATTCTGTACAAATAAGAGGATAAATACATTTAAAAAACAACTTTATGACAATTTAAGAATGTGTATCTATAAACCTATAGTTATAAAACTATACATTTGTAATTGAAATCATAAAGAACTAAATATCTACAATCATAAAAAAATGATAAATGAATAAATTTCAAAAACTGCAGAGTGACTTGAAATCCAAGCAAATGATCAAAACAACAAAAAAGTTACCAAGTCAATATGTATCAGCAGAAAAACAAATCTTATATCTTTTATAATAAACAAAAAGCTATTTAAAAAGCTAGGGATAAAAAGCTATTTAATTCTGCTTTAGTTACAAAGTTTCTTTATTTAAGACAGTTTCTTTTCTTTTCTTTTCCCCTCTTTTTTTTGTTCTCTAGTAACAATGATAAAGAAAATATCTTAATAATAACAAATAGAAATTAACAGAAAATGTTGATCTTTTTCAGATATCTTTTGCAAAACACATTTATGTATATACCAAAAATTGCTTTAAAAAATAATTTAAAAAAAATCATTAAATTTTGGGCTTATAGTTATCAAATAAACCAGCCTATTTAAATTTATTTTGCTATCTTTTCCCAATTTATATATATATTTCTATCATAAAATCTACCCCAACCACACCCAGATTAACAAAACATTTTAGTATTTGAAATTTGTTTGGAGATAGAGGGGGATGTCAAGATGTCACAAACACTAATTTAATAATACATTTAAAATTGATTCAATAACTTTTTAGTTTTTTAAAAATTACTAATGAAAATTTCTGTCATACACCCCAAATTATGAACAACTAAATAAATTGAATAAAAATTTGCTTTTATACAGAATAAACCAGTTTATATGACATATGATTTAATTTTAGAGCTTATAATACGTAATTTAACTAAAATACATTTAAAAAAAACACTGAAGAAAAATTTACACTTTATATATCTAGCATTTTACACTAAACTTATTTACAGCAAAAAGGTTGTAAGTATGCTATGTCCCCCGTTAACCCCCCTTTCTAGCTTTTGAACAAATTTAACTTCTTTTTTTAACTTCTATAAGATCATTTAAAAAACTTTTTTATCTATTGGTTGTTAAAAGTTGGCATATTACAAGCACATACAATTTCAACTTCAATATTCTTTCAAATGGAGTAGGAAAGATGAAGATATGAATATTTTATTTTAAAATTCGCATTTATGTAAATTTGAATGTTTGCAATGAATATTTGCTCGACTAAGCAGCTTCTGTTCAATGGTAAACATCCAAATATCAAATAACTGTAAAAAAACCCAGAGGTGAAAAGTTTTTTTTTCATAAATGCTTTGCAAAAAATAATAAATTTTAAAGCAAAAATCTGAGAGAGGAAAAAAATACATGTACTCTCTTATGGCAAAATTATTTAATTTGACCATGGCTCTATTTAATTTGATTATAACAAATATTTGTTCCATCCATATGCAAATTTTTAGTCTTTAATTTATATTTAGCTTACTGTAACTTAAATATAGTATTTCAAACTTTAAACAGGATTACAATCTCTACATCTGATTATTCCTTTTAATAAATTATTAACTTAACAAACAAGTTAAAAACAAATACAGAGGAAACATTTTGTTTAATTATTAAACGTCGCATTGCTTAAGTAAAAATATGTTCTTTTACACCCAGTATCATTATGTTTTTCATTTTCTATATAAAATTATCTGCTCACAAACAGCAATGAGAATATCACATCATAGTACAGTTAGATAAAAAAAAAGGTCTAGTTTATTTGTTTAAAATGACTGGATTCAAAACAGATAAAGAATGTGTTTTTTTGACCTTGAAGAAGTTCTTTTTCTTCATTTTTGTAAGCATTTAGTAAATGAAGGAAACTAACAAACAAAAAATACAAAAGAGCAAAATAAACAAAATAAGATTTTAAGAATTATTCATGTAATTAAAAAAAAGAAGAAAAAGATTTAGATTAAATGATAAAAATAAAGCTTGTGATATAGCATAGCATTATATATATATTCTTCATTTTTAAAAAAAACATAATAAAAAAATTTTGATTATGAAAATAATCACTTTTTTTTAAACCTATATATGAAGATAAATTACAATTGTAAATGAAACTACAAATACATTATAAAAGATTAGATGGTTTCCAATCTACAATATGCCTACAGTTATGTAAATAATCAATTAGTTGATATCTATTAGATTTTTCCTCATGGGGCAGTAATGGAAAAAGAGTTAGAAGTTAAATCAGTGCAACATTCTTCAAATTTTTACTCCATACAAACATGAGGATGTTTTGTCCATATGAGGTTTGGTATGCATCACTCCAATATACAAAATTCAACGACTTGGCATTATTACACTTACAAGCTGCTGATTAATTAGAGAAAATTAGATAGTTCTCAGCTTGTTATTTTTTCAGATTCTTAAGTGTTTGTACATGAAAAGAAGCACAAAAATTTAATTTCAAACAATTAGAAATAATTTAAAATCAATTTACTTTCTTTACATTATAAACAGTTGACTTCCATATCACAATCAAATATTATATTCTAATAAAATGTGCTACTTTTTGCTCTTTCAGATTCCTAAATATGTTCTTGTAAAGAAAAATTTTAAAAAAAGAATAAGTAAAAGGAAGTAAATTCCAAAATATTAAATACATTAACTGGGCAATGGATTTATATTACTTTTAGTTTATAATTAATGTTGGGTAATGTTACTGGGCTAATTAATCAATTATGTGAGAAACTTTCTTCTGACCAAATTTTAATTAAGTATAGCTACATGAAAGAGTTCATCTGCTCCTACTAACTTTTTGTTGGCATTTCGGGTGTACTGAGTTAATTGATCAAACTAAACACACACACACATATATATATAATGAAATTAAAATCTGCTTCTTGGGAAAAATTACTCTCAAATCTCTCTAAACATTATTATTAAAAAAATACACCTTTCTCTCTAATACATAAAAAAACAGTAATAAAATAATAATTTACTTATTAAGCAGACAAATAGCTTTAAAAGTAATGTTTTTCTTCCGTATACATTTCAATAATAACTACTAAAGTAAATTTAAACGAATGGTTTCCTGTGTTTGAATTGCTAGATTCACGTAATGAATAACATCTGTATGCATACATAAAACGAAGGAATATGTAAACGAATCAATTAATTTCAGATAAACATTCTCTTTCTTATTATAATGAGTATAAATAGTAGTAAAAGTAATACCTACAAACTTTTTGAGCATTACCTTTCGCCGAACTTTGTTTTCAAAACAGCGATAAACAGTTAAAGTTACCGTTACTCAAAAAATTCCATCGCTCAATATCTTTTTCTATATCATAATTCCACTACTCCAAGTCCCGTAGTTACAAAAACGCGCAAATAAAATAATAAAGAAGTAATTAAAATGAAATATTGAGGAAGAAATAGAAGGAAAAAGGAACGTTAGATATAATAATACAAAAAATATATATATATAAAATTTTCTGAAGGAGGAAAAGACGATTCTGTGTTTTCACGAATAGCAAAGGCCGCAGCTTGGTTGACAGGGTTTTAGATTCGCATCCCTTATCTCTTGTATTGTGAGTTTGAACCCCTTCTATCAGGGGTGATTGTGGCACTAGCCTCATTAGCCAGATAACATCTATGATACCGAAGTCGACTTTTGTATTATGATCATATTTCTCGGCAACTGGCACTAGCGTCGCAGGTTCGTATCGCTATCTTCAATTCGTACATTGGTGACCTTGGCAACGCAACCTCCTGAAACAGTCGTGGCACCATCTATCAGCAGCAAAAACAAACAAAGTCGTCAACTCAATTGACGCAACCGAAGAATAGTCGTTAGACTCACTTGACGCAAGCAAGAAAGCAAAGTTATCAGACTCTATTAACGTAAGAAAGGAAGCAAACAAAGCTACTCACTTCACGAAAGCAAGCAAAGTCGTCAAACTCACTTGACGTAAGCAAGCAGCAAACTCGACATAACACTTGGCGCTATAAAAATCGTTCGTTCCTCCGCCGACTCACTGGTGGGGGAGTACTGTGGGTCTGGCTTCATAAGCCAGATAGCATCTACGATGCCGAAGTCGACTTTTGTATTATGGTCGTATTACTCGGCTACTGGCCGTGGCGTCGCAATTTCGTACCGCGACCTTCAATCGGTACATGATCGTTCTCTGATTCAGGTTTAAATTATGATCTGTAGATAAGTGAAACAAACTCTTGTATGAAGATCGCCCTTAAAAAGAAGCTATGACACATGAGTAGCTAAAACCTACTCTTGGCCCTTGATTGCGTTATTATAAAACAAGAGAGGCTCTCTCGGCTTAAAATCGCTGACTTAGGGAACTTGCCCATGAAAAGTATCATCAGAAACAACAACGTCTAGCAATTTTTCAGGATTAATAATTTTTCACACCTTCTGTTTTCTCTGACTAAGGCGAGATTTGATTAATTATATTCAAAACTCAGGAACTATTACTATCCACAATATCACTACGCTAAGCAAGAAGTATTTAGTTCAACATTTCTGGTTTTTAAAGTGTGGTTAAATGAAGAGGATAGATTATTAGAGATGCGGCGCAGTATTTACTGAGCTTCCGTTTAAGCAATTGAATTTTTATTTTGACCTTACACTTTCCCAAAATGATCAATATGATAATTATTGGAAAAGTTTCAAATGGGTTATTGCACACAGAATTGTAATATGACACAAACCATTATTTTATTCAAAGCATCTATGACAAAATTAGTTTTAACATATTGGAAAGGTGTTAGATTTCAATAATTAAAGAGTTTTTTTTAAAACTAAGCTTGTACAATGTTCAGAAGATTACCATGAAGTAAAATAAAATAAAATCTAAATTTTGTTTTGAACGTAGTATTTCATTCTAATCCAAAACATTTTCAAGAATTTCATTTATTCCCTAACTTTCTAGAATTAAATTTTAGAAAAAAATGTTTCAACTCCATATTATAAGGAGATAAGAAAGTACCCCTTTTATTTATCTTTGCTTTAAAAATTTAAATGCTTAAATATTTAACCACTCCTTAGTGAATCGTCCATAGAATAATAATTTTTAAGTTAATATATAAAATAAAAATGAAGTCATTTATTAAGGCCATAATTAATGGAAAAAAATTAACGTTTCATACATAAACATTTTATATATCTTATTGATATTTTAATTGAAACCAAACGACTTTATACATATCAATATCAAATAAGTAATCTAATTTTATTGTAGGGAGAAAAAAGTAAACATTTAATGGTTGATATGATCAGAAGTTTTTATACGTAAAACTTGCTAACATTGACAAATTTACCTTTTTAACCACGAAATTTAATTATTTAATCTTTTGTTAAAAAGTACAAGTATTTTTTTTTACAAAAACCTAATATAAAATAACGAAACATTCTATTTAAGAAATGATTATTTTTATTTATTATTTTCAAATACAGTAAAAGTAATCGGGATTTTTCTTATTTCGTTTAATCTCTTAAACAAATTGATAGCAAAATAATTTTAAGAATAAATAAGTTATTATTTCTCCATTCCACCTTAAATCTCTCATATTTAATGATGTTATATAGGGGGAAATAAAGAACAGAAAAGTGTCGGTGGGAGATTCTCATGAAGAAAAGAGAAGGATATAAAAAGGAATGAGAGTGTAGCGTCAGCCTTATAAGCCAGAAAATATCCTTCGAGCTGAAGGGTCCCTTTTGCTCGATCGATATGATACTCGGCTACTGGCCCAAACGTCGCAGGTTCGTACTGCGACCTTTATTAGCCACATTGGTGACCTTGACAATGCAACCTTCCGCAAAGTCGTGGCGCCATCTACCAGCTAACAAAGCCGTCGCTAACTCAACGCATCAAAAAGCCGTCTCTTAAGCCGTTTCTAACTCGACGCACCAACGCCTCGCATGCTCGCCATACGCCTGGCGCTTTCAATATCGTTCGCCTCTCGTCCGACTCACTGGTGGGGGAGTACTGTAGCGTCAGCCTTATAAGCCAGAAAATATCCTTCGAGCTGAAGGGTCCCTTTTGCTCGATCGGTATGATACTCGGCTACTGTCCCAAACGTCGCAGGTTCGTACTGCGACCTTCATTAGCCACAAGAGTAAATTAGTTGCTGAATCCAAAATGAATACATATTCCATTCATATAAAAATGAAAGAGAAAACCACAGATTAGCTCAATACTTGTTGCAATCACAAATGCTTAGTTAACCACTTCGCATATAATGACGTCTCTGACACGCGCATCGAATTATTGAATTATTAATTTTAAATCTGCAATTAAGTGAAAGTATTCAGTAATTTAAAATACCAGAATCATTTTGAAACTTTTCATTATTTTAAAACTCGTTACATTATTATAGGAATTAAAATAACTATAACTGTTTAATATTGGATGTGTCATCTAATTTGGAAGTTCAATAAATTCGTATGTCAAGTTGTTAATATCATTTATTTAAAATACAGAAATTCAGAAAAAAGGATATAACAGGACAAAAATATTGAAAGAGAGGCATGATTAAAATTGATATAAAATTAAGTCATAAAAGATATGAAGCTGAGATTCGCCTTTTTTTCTTAAACACTGAATATTAAACAAGAAAATAGGTTGAATGTTATCGAAAACATTTTCTTCTAATTTCAATGGATAGTGATCAACAAACTTCAATTTCTCTGTAAATAAGAAGTTAATAACACAAGCAATTACATCTTGCGCGATTTCTAATTACTCTTACAATTTTTGGTAACAATTTGAAATTGATATCAACAAATTAAAAATTGAAGATGTATGTGTTTGGCTTTTTTTTATTAATATCGTGGTACAAAACTTTAAAAGGAAATTGTGACGCATCTGCATGTTTAAGATTTCCCTCAATTTCAATAATGCATCTTTGGAATCCTGTCTGCCTCTCAGTCTGTGACTACGGTAATTCAAAAGTACAAACAACAACACAAATAAAACAACAACAACAACAACAAAACCTTGATATGTAACTTTTTCTTTATCAAATTTCCAGAAATTAGGCTTAAATTCTCTCTTATTTACTTATTCATTTCTATCAAATTTTAGAGGAAATTCACAAAAGGGAAAATTTGCCTATTCGGTTGTCTTTTCCAAAATGCGGCATAATTCCAAACTACTGTAAATACAGACAGTCAACCTCGTCTTGAATTTGGTTCAAAATTTAATTGATTCCTACACTAGAGATATTAAATCTATGTACCAAATTTTATCTATCTAGTTAGTTCTCTTTGTTTTTTATTTATCATTTTAACTTATGTTCGAACAATCGGGTAGACAGACTTTCTCTGAACGGATTTTATTCAACATTTAATAGAAAACAACAAATTTGTTGCTGTTGTTATTAAGAGCACTTGCCACGGACAATCCCCCTGCTGATACAGCAGTAGATTTAAGCCGAAAGGAGCGTCTCTTGTTTTTTGAAGTAACACCAACTAGGGTCAAGAGTACGACTTAGCTACATGCTCACCACATTTGCTTGCCCATCCCCTTTTTATAGGGGTTCATATTTACACGCCTCACAGATAGCACTCAGAAGAACAACCGTGCCCAAATCAGGACTCGAAACCAAGACTTCCAGAACACGAGGAAGAGGCTCTACCTCTGACCTAGAAAGCTGGCTCTCACAAATTTGTTGTAATAACTGTATACCGAATTTCATTCGCATAGCTCAAAGTATATTTGTGTTTATCTTTGTCGCAGGCAGAAGGGTGAATATCTTCCAAAAATGTATTTTTCAGACTCGGAGATGTCCGAAATGCAGATATTCGTTAAATTTCGAGCTCGAATTTTTTGACGATTACTATATTTTCTCTATTCACTTATACATGAAAATAATAATAATAATAATAATAAACCTTCATAAACAATGATATCAATAGCACTAAGGTTTTTTTTTAATATTTTCTTTCTAATAATCAGAAGTTCCAAGTTTTTAACTGAAAAGCGTTCAAAATTCAAAAAAAAAAAAAAATGTATATATAAGTACTTTCGAGACGAATTGCCTTTTAATTCATCTGAAACTCGTCTATCCTAATCAGAAAACTTTTGCATTGTATAAGCCAAATGCATATTTAGACAATTTGTGATCCTAAGTAAAGTGCATTATCAGGCTTATTCTTTTAAGAAACTGGTAAATTTAGATTCAAATTTCGAAACATTTTTAACAAGATCGAAATGCCAATGATTCATTTTAAATTAATATTTTTATTTTAGTACATATTTTATTACTTATTTATATGCCTTAAGAATCCACATTACCCATGTTTGTGAAAATTTTATTCAAGCAAATCTGTGGTGTTTATAGATTTTAATAAAAAGTCGAACAAAATAAGGCAAACAATAACCTGACCAATAATACTTGACAAAGTATTAATGCTCTTCTAATATTTTATAACTGAGATAATTTATAAATTTATTTGGAAATTTGATGCTTATTTCTGCCCCCTCCCCAAATACAAGAAAATAAGCTCTAGACAGTAACCTAATATTTTTAATGTGATATCGATTACTAGTATACTGTGATGTAGCAACTGTGAAGTCAATTAGGGTTTAGTTTAGTTCAGTTAGATTAACGTCCCTCTATAAAGCAACATTAGGGTTGGTTTGGAAAGGACTTCGTAATTTTGAACCGCTGTCAGATGAAGAGAACGACGCCTGAGCCGTCATCTTCATCTTCACATCACACCAGAGGGAGGACATTTGGTCCTGGCGGATTTAACATACAACAAACCCCCTTACACGACGTTTCTTCGGTGGAACTTCGAACCTAGAATCCTGTGGCTTACGAGCTGAGACGTTACCACCAGGCCACCTCAGCCTAGGTCAATTAGGGAGTTGAGAAGGGATGACATAAAAGGCGTAATGAAAGGCCACGCCCATCTCAGAAATATCATGTGACCTTCCACACTTGACTTCTTTTGAACTCTGCTTTAGAGAGCTTCATGGAGACAAAACATCAGAGCGCTTTTATAATCAGCAGTGTTCAAAAATGTGGAAAAATTAGTATCAAGTTCCCGCCTCCGCAAACTTTCTCTAGTAATAAGTGTTAAGAGTGAAAAATGTTGTTGTTATTTACGTCACTTGCCATGGACAAGCCCCTGCTTGTCGATTTAAGCTGAAAGAAGCGTCTCTGGCTTTTTAAAGTAGCGCCAACTTGGGCCAAGAGTACGACTTAGCTACACACTTACCACATTTTCTTGTACAGCCCATTTTCACAGAGGGGAACAGCCACACATCTCACAAATAGCACACAGAAGAACAACCATGCCCCAACCTGGACTCAAACCCACGACTCCCAGAACACGAGAAAGACGTGCTACCTCTGTGTCAGTGAGCCTGCAAGAGCGAAAAATTTATATAATATTCAGAGTTTCAACAACTGTATCAATATCACTACGAGCCGGCATCCTGGCATAGGAGTAGTACGTCTTTCTCGAGAGCTGGACGTCCCGGGTTCGAGTCTCGATTCGGGCATGTTTATCCTTTTGAGTTCGATCTGTGTGGTGTGTGAATGTGCCCCCTGTAAAAAGGGGCTGTGCAAGTGATTGTACGACTTAGGGAGTAGCTAAGTCGTACATTTGACCCTATTTCAATCAGGAGACGCTTGTTTCGGCTTAAATTCGCTGATGTATCAGTGGGGCTTCTCCATGGCATGCTCCACTAACAACATCAACGTATTACTACTATGTAAGTCTCTTAATACGGAACACTAACGTGCTGATTTCAGATGTTGTTAATTAACGAGATAGTCTTAAAATTAATAAATAGATACAACAGTTGGAGGGCAGTCTGGAAACATATATCAAAAGGACTGTTCTTAAATCAGCATAATCCACCTATGTAAATTCCCATATCATGACAACAAAGGGATGCTTGCTGAATCATCAGGTCACTTATACAACGAATCTTTGTTAAAATGGGTCTTGAACTTGCAACACTCCTGTCTCATAACCTATATTTTTTCTACTAAAACCTTGGAATGAACTGGAATTTAAACACAAATTTACCTAGTACTGATGTCGTAATTTGTTTATTTTCGCCGATTTAATAATAAAATGAAATATATATTGGACAACAAAATAACTTCGCTGTCAAACTTATTATCAATTTGTAAATAAAATTAAAATATACTTGATTGTCATTTATTTTAAATTTCTTCTTGGTTAACTTGCAAGCCAAACTATTGAGATATATTGCCATTATTGGAAAATAGAAAAATAATGTCAATAAACTTAAAAATTTCAGAAAATAATCCCTCTTCGATATTTAAACAATAGGAATTAATATTTAAAATTAGTTGAAAATATGCATTGTATTTTCAAATGAAAAAAAGTTCCTACTAAAACATAATGTTGTTGTTTCTAATGGCACTTGCCATGGACAAGCTCTCTGATGGCCTCGGCGATTTTAAGTCGAATGAGCGTCTCTTGTTTGAAATACCGCCAACTAAGACCAAGAGTACGACCTAGCTACTCACTCAGCAAAATTCGCTTGCACAGCCCCTTTTTACAAGGGGACACAGTCACACCCTTTAAAGGTAGAACAGAGAAGAACAACCATACCTGTATCGGGACTGGAACCCCGGGAGGCAAAGAACACGAGGAAGACGTGCTAACCTTATACCAGTACACCGGCTACTAAAGCATATTTTTTTGGTAATGGATAGTTTCTAGGGACTCGCGTATGATGCACCTTCAAACTATACTTAGTACAAAAAAAATCTATAACGGCTGTTTTAGCAAATTATATCAGAATTAAGAGGTCAAAGTCGGCTGAAGATTTGTGAACTAAAAATAGTTTTAAATTTCATTTCAATTTATACAGAAGAATAACATCTCTAAATATTATTATACCGCATTAATTTTAGTTTGGTTTAATTACAATAACTCTCTGTTTTGAAGCAACTCCAGGTCTATTTTGGGATCGATATCATGATTTCGAATAGCATTCAGACGACATGAACGACTTCTGAGTGAGTACTACATCGATGCGAAGATGCTTTGCACCATCTGATTTAGCATCCATCTGATTTAGCATCCATCAGATTCGGTTACAAATTGGTTGTTTGTTAAAATCAAATATGAAATTTAATACTCTCCTACCTTGAAACCGAGATCATATCAATAGATCACCCTGGTCGCCATTATATCGAATCCCTAATCAACCAATCGAATTCGATTTAAGAGATTGTCATTAGCTCATTCTTTTCAGATCCGTTATAGACCTTACTAAATTGTTCTAGTGCGAATTTTTGTCCCTTTAATACTGAAAAAGACAGATGCCATTATAAGAAAATTCAAAGTTATGCCGATTAGGAAGGCCATTAGAAACAAATTCAGATACGCATGCGCTGTAATTTGGAATTTAAACGGATAAGTTCTGGTTTCGTTCCTTTAGCCCGTGTTCCGACTGAACGCAACTGAACAATGTTCAGAGAGTACAGCCCACCTAAAAACAATAGGGTGTCTGACTCCCTTAGCAGCAATCCTGAATCGCCAGCCTCTTCGACCAAAGAACCCAATGGAAGTTCTTCTGATACGGAATCACTTCAAAGTGGACTCACGGAGGAACGGTTCCGGATTGACAGAAAGAAATTAGAGGACATGCTTTTAGTTCAGCAAAGTAAGCTTCCTCAAAAAGATCAACATAATAAGCATCCTATTTGGTTTCTTAAACACTCTGGAATAAGACAAAGTATGGTTTATGATGTCTGCGCATGACCTTTTCTGTTGTCCAAACGAAGATTAACCCATTGACTGCAATTTACGAGAAATGTTGTAAGAAACTGCTGTAAAATTAAGAGCTTGTAAACTTTGCCGGCAGCGAATGGGTAACTGATAAACTTTAAATTGGCAATGCCTTCCGAGAGACAGGGCAATAATTAAGTTGTTTTCTATACGGTTAATAAAACTCTCCCAAAACTTTAAATAATTAACCAATTGGTATCTAAGCTAAACTTAAGCAAGCTGGTATCCAGAGTTTTGAGATTTCAGAAAGCAATTTTAGATCCTTTTAGAATTTTTTTCTTGTCCGAGCCTAGATACCTTAATCACATTTAATGTCTTGAATTGGTAATAAGGAACCATAACATTTTCCGATTAACAAATATTTTTAACTGAGGTTCAGCAACTGCCCAACTTACCATACCTGTTATTGGTTTTTTTTTTGAATTCCTTGTATATTAAATAAGGTTTTTAAGCTGAAGTCTTAACGAACATCTTTGAAAGGAGTGAATATACTTGTTTACATTCTAGTAAGCCAATTCCTCTAAATAGACTTCTTAATGTTTACATATAAACACAATACAAACTTAAGATATAATTTCAAAATGCAATTCCTCTTTTGTCCATTATGTCTTGATCAAATTATCCAGTGAAATTTTGAGTAACTTCAATTTTTTTTCTTAAAATGAGCATGCTTGTCATATTTCTGTTGGTTTTCATAAACCCACTATTCAACTATACAAAAATGGCTGCATTTTATATCTTGAGATTAGTTTATAAGAAGGATATGGGAAAAACTTCAGCTTTCTATTTAACAAAAAAAAAATGTACTACATTTAATTTATCCGCAGTTATCCAATCCTTCTAATGTATGCGATGATCGCTTCCGATACCATACATTAATGTTCTTTGCATATTTTTTTATTAATGAATGCCCCTGAAATTAACTAGACTTTCATTTCTAGATGGAAGCGGGAAAATAGAAAATGCGGAAAACTTCTTCCAAAAAGTAAGTTAATCGTCATTAATGGAACTTCGAGAATTTTTTTCTTAAATTCCTTATCGATTCATTTCAAACATGAAATCTTTGGAATGCGATGATTAATAGCCTTTAAATGCTCCAAACCTAGGAAAAATTCGCATATTTTACTTTTTCTAAGTAATATTAATTGAAATTGCTTTGAATAATATTTTAAAAAGTAAAATATGCAAAATGCAATAGACATTATTAACAATTACATTGCCTCTCGAAACGAATTGATTACTTTTACCGAATATTAACTATTCATCTAATTGCTTGTTTAATATTTTTATTTTTAAAAGGTGATGCAAGAAACTTCTACGCAGATCTCGTGGCCATCGAAGCTTAAAATTGGAGCGAAATCAAAGAAAGGTGAATGCCTCAATTATAACTTTTTTAAAAACACGGCAGTGCAGTTCAAAAGTTTTTCGCTAACATTTCATGTTAATTTTGAATAACATTGCCTTAATTTGTATGCTCTTTATTATTACTGAAGATGCATTAACAAAGATATTTAATTCGAGGATTTCGAGAGGTACCAACTTTCATGAAATAATCGAAATGTTACCAGTTGTGTTTTAAAACTAGGCAATTTCATAAGCCCGCGAACTGGAAGAGAATTTCCTATTGTTGGATTAAAATATTAATGCATAGGATGTAACGATATTATTAGTCAAATAAACTTCCAAAAATTCAAATTTTTGTAAACTACAAGGTATTACAATAATACGAACATTAGGCTCGGTATAATTGTATGGGCTTCTATGCATTCTATTTCGAACGCTTCATATGTAGATAATTTAAAGATATCGAAAATTTGCGTAAATATTATGAACAAATGTTAATGAGCTTTCGCGAATCGTAATCACTTTCAGGCGAAAATAATTCCCCTGCATATTGAATTCAATTTGTGTTGAAAGGTAAAATTGGCTAATTTATAAAAAGAACTTCTAAATGCGCATTGCCTGTAGCCTCAAAATGCTCAATTTGGCCATCGTTTTCTTGTGTTTATCCTGTATAATCCAGATGGGAAAAATGAAACTATACATGCTTAAATGTCATTCTTAGAATTGTCAAAGGAAATGGTACTATTATCATTTGGTGATAAGGTCTTTAATTCTGAATCTGAAAATTCAAGCTTCGAAATTGCATGTTGCGCTATCTTGCTGTCATATATCATGCTAGCATAATTAATCCAATAAGGCTTTAAGATCGAATCTTCCCTCACTTTAACCTGAATGTAGCTTAGAATTGAGAGGTCCGTCTTAATGTAACTCAAGTATAATTGCTACACAGCTTTACAGAAACTGCGTTTAGTCGATAGAATGAATTTATTCCAGGGTACGGTGCTTTTACAGTATAACCAAGTTTTTAAAAAGTCAGAGAAACTTTTCCTTTTGTTTTCTTTATAAAGGGTATCTTGTGTAAATTTCTGAAAGCATTCTATTGAATTACGCTGTATACAAGGACTGAATCATTACCCTACACTCAAAAACAAACTACAAATCTCGCTACTATTGGATACTTTTGTTAGAAATTCTTAAGTTTTGAATATTTTGAACTAAATTTTTCAAAAATGTTTAACCTAAAACGTATGCTTTAAAATTCTTTGTAAAAAAATGAATTGGCACGATTTGGCTATCAAAGAATACTGGATTTATATTAAACCTTGGATTTGAGGGCCAGTTCATCTCGGGATTTTCCGATTACAGCAGATTTAACTTTTTCTAAATTGCTGCCTTGCTGCCTATTTCGAGAATGTGCTGCCTTGCTCTTTATTCATCCATTAGATATAAAAATAACTTTGCAATATAACGAAATAATTTGATGCCCATGACTTGGAACGACGATTTTGCTTTAAATATCCATTAATCGTAAATTGATGAAATATTGTCTTCATTTAAAGATATTTGGCAGTTAGCTTGTAGCATCATAAATGCATGGTAATAGCGTTTAATGCTTGAAATGGTTATTTGGTTAATGAGATTGATTTTCTCGTATTTTTCTATAATTGCCAGGTTATTTAACCAGACGCGCTTCTCAACACGCTTGTTTTAACTTGCTCTCTGTTTAAAGAGGATATAATAGAGATGCGAATACATTGAATGTTTATATGGATTAACAATTTCTGAATACACAATGTAATTCCAATCCGTGCATGTCCCCAACGTGGCTTATTTCCAGTGCTACTTTGAGATAATACAATTTGACTATTGACTTTTTACTATATTAAACCAATTAACAGGTTCGTTAAATAAATATTATTAAACAACTATCTAAATAGTCGTTAAGTAAACTCTTCAGAAAGTAAATTGTTGTATTGTTTCCATGATGAGTATATTTATGAAACTGTTTTCTGGTTAATTATTTATATGAAATTTCTAAATTGTTCTAGATCCCCATGTGAAAATAGTGGGCAAGCCTGAAGCAGTACAGATGGCGAAAGATCAAGTTTTGGAAGTTCTTGATACAAAGGTACGATGAGTAATTAGTATGTAGTATATAATAAGTTTGAGTATCTCCAAAGTAAATACTATAACTTATGATCTTCAGTTAGGTCTGTAGTGAAATACCCTAGTTAGTAACGTTGAAATTGCAAAACTTGTCGCTAGAAAGCCCTCCACATTTTTAGTTTCCATCCATTGCTATAGTTTCTAGCTTACTAACCGAGGCTTTAAATATGTATTTTTGAGTAACATGGTTTTAATATTTGTTTTCTTTTTATTTTGTTCAATCGAATTTGGCATCACTTGCAAGTAAAAATTTCGTATTCAATGAATGCTCCTAACTTTAAAGTCTTCTGAAATTCTTCTTAAAAATGGTTTCAAAAATAATGTTGATACAGTATACTAATTGGGACACCAGAGTAGTAATTATCTTCAATTTCATTTATGAGGACATAATGCATTTCTTTTGTCAAATACTCATCTTTTGATACTTCTTTAATTCGCAGAAAAACCGCGTCACCTTGAAAATGGATGTCTCTCACTCTGACCACTCCTACATCATTGGTAAAGGTGGATTCAAAATCCAACAGGTGATGGAAGAGACAGGATGCCACATCCATTTTCCCGATTCGAACCGCAACAGCACAGCAGAGAAAAGTAACCAGGTACGGATAAATGGATCACCTTGTTTAATTTTTGAAGTTAGATAAAAAATATTAGACATTGGTTATAATATATATTTTAAATTGTCTTGTTCAGGTATTTACCCATAAAATATAACCTCGAAAGTTGATCAAGACTCGAGCCCTGATTTATTCGTCCTTTTAATTCAAATGTTTCCATCTGTGAAAAAATTGGACTGTTTATTTAAATACAAGCTTTTCAAATGTATTTTACTTTCATTCCGATTATCTTCAAAATCTTGTCATATTATGAATTTAATTTTGATAGTTTGAGGAGATTGACTTGTTGGTGTAGTTTTCGAATATTAACTTAAGAAATTCCCTATAACACAATCCTGTTTATGCCAAGTTCTGTTTCCTATATCGCGTGAATCCCCATATACAAATCGCAGTAAAGGAAGCTTCAGAACATAGTTTTCTCAACAGAATTGAAAATTCGTATAGTTTCAGATGAAATTGGTAAAAGGAAAGAGGTCAATTTGAGATTCTTTTTACTCTATTTTCAAAGAAGCTTAAAAGGATGCTGATTAATAGTTTCGGAATAATCAAGGGCAGAATATTTTGGGTGTAACACACTTGTGCAAAAAGTTTGCATTATCTCCATAACTAAGTGTAATTTGATTCATAGCTTAGCAAGAAATAAAATTTAAAATCTAATTACATACTTAAATTGGGAAATATAAGCAGGGTGTTAGAACTACGTCAAGTCGATGCAGAATTTTTAATTTGTACCCTCGAAACGATTCGATTTTTTGTAGGTTCGCTGTAAACAGTAGGTTATGAAGTAATATTAAAATATTACTACTAGATTCTTTTCTTGTGTCATTTTGAATCGCGAAAATTATGAATTTTAATATTTATTCCAGGTTTCAATAGCGGGGCAAGCTGCAGGAGTAGAACAAGCAAGAATGAAAATAAGGGTGAGATTGAAAATTTTGTTTCTTAAACATGTCTTGTATGTGGCCCATATTTAATTTATATCTTAATTAAAATAACTTTATCATTTATGTTCAACAGTTGTACTATGTTTTTAAGTGTATAATGTCCCGAAATTTAACTACATAAACTTACCTTGGAATGTAAAATAAAAGCTAAAACGAAGTTTAAAGATCAGCCTAAAACCGCACAAGTGTTGTATGAATAAAAATTCAAGTGACAGTAATGTAAAATATTGGGTAATTTTTAAATTTTTGTGGATTATATTAAGTTGAATCATTCAGGGTAAAGAAACGCCTTGAATACAACAAACTCAATCTAAAGCGTTCCGAGACATCGGAGCTCCCACATTAATAAGCTCCTCTGCTAGCAGAAAATCTTAATTTGTGAAAATTTCTAGATTATATATGTAGTAAATTTAAAATCGCGAGACTGAAGCTTGAAATTGATCTTTGTTTCTTCCAACGACTTTGTAACGATAATAAAACTTCTCAGCTAAAACTTAGAATTTGACAAATTCATAACAGACCATGTTATAAAGTATAGTTTTAATTTCAAACTTTATCCACGGAAAGATAATTTAACCCTTTCGCGACGGCGCGCCTGTGCCACTCTTCGCTATTTTTCGCAACAGAGTGACTGACTATACTTCGCCACGTTTTCGCCGCCGTATCGAGATGACGTCAGCCGCTGTGGACGAAAAAGTGGCTGCCGTATATATACGGCGTCAGCCGCTGTGATGCATCAAGTGACTACCGTATATATACGGCAACCGTCGCGAAAGGGTTAAAAACTTCAATTACGGAAATTTTAATTTCTATTGGGTTAAATCATAAATATGCTAGAGGATACTTGGCGTACTTATCCTTATTTTTTAGTTCTCTGGGACTTGCGATTCAAAGCTAGTTAGCGTAATTCAAAAACTTGTTTTATTTAAGAAAAATTCATAATTGAAAAGTTCTTTTTTCTTTATCTTGTCTAATTGACTTTCCTACCATACGCGCAATTGAAGTTGTGATCATCATATTAATTAGTGGTTGAACATAGTGTTTTTCACATTAAACTGATAACAAGTCGGAACATCCCAAGGACATTGTATTAAAGCATATAATCTTAACACTTTGGTGACCGGCAATTTTACACAGAAACTGTCATGTCACCGGCTACTTTTTGTAATTGAATATGAAAGTAAAACGCTCTAAAAAAACTCCAATTAATTTTATTTATACTGAATGAAATTAAACTTTGGACATATTTTTTGCATCAAAAAGTTCTTCGCCTATACGCTCCGTCATGGTTGGAATTTTACTAAAATTCTAATAAAAATGTAAATACTACGAAAAGTAATTCTTTTGTTATAGAGCGGACAAGACTAAACACGATACGCCAAGTTTTTGCAATGTTCTATATCGCCCTCGGTGTTGTAAATTGAAACGGATAATGCAAGTGCAATGACGAGTTAACTCGTCACCGGTCAGCAAAGTATTAAGACAAGTTTTCGTGCCACTTCAAATGTTGCCAGGGCTTATTTCATATTTTTAAGGCTTCGTTCGTAAATATTAAATTCCATGGATTTGTTCTTCAGGAGTTACTACCTCTGGTATTTACGTTCGAGCTACCCAACGGTGAAAACATCAGTCCAGGAGAGGAATGCTCCCCCGCGATCCAGCACATACAACAAACGTACAGCTTCAACGTCGCATTTCGCCCAATAGGCCCCGTGGGTCTGGGTCGAACCCTCCTCGTTGTCCGGGGTTGCCAAAGACTTCTCTCCAGACTGCGACAAGGACTGGCTTTGCTTATGGAATATCTTACTGGATCCAAAACGGTGCGTAAAGCTTTTCCTTCTATCCAAAGACGGCTTTTTTGTCACAAGACAAATTCAACTGACTCTTCCTTCCCTTTACATCTGCATTATCGTTGGAAAGTCTCAACTTGAAATCATATAAACTCTTAATGGCAACTTAAACACGACTCCTTTCTTAAATTGGATATTGGAGACTTGCTCTCTATGGGAAAACGATATCTAGTAGAGGTGAAACCAAGAAGTTAAAGATAATGCAGGGTTCTTGGCTATAGAAACCATTTAGAAAGATTTAAGTAATTTGAGTTTCTAGTAAGTCTTCAAAAAATCAAGCGGAATGATCAATTGATAGGCGCATGCTGTTATATATGCCAAGCCTTCTTTGCTCGAAAAACAATTGGTTTGACAGGTTCTTAATGACTTTAATACAAATTTTTATCATTCGTTGCCTATTTGGAATTTGTTACAGGGGCTGTTAACTTGACCAACAGATGTTGAAGCTCCTATAAAACTGATTTTCCATTCAAATGGATTTAATATTAAAATTTAATTTTTTTAAAGAAAACGTAAAGCAACGTTGTAATTGCAACCCGTTAAATAATTTTTAGTAATAACGAAGTTTCCTATATTTTATCTTTTGCTATCATTGTTTATACTCAATTTGAATATTTCAAAGGTAACGTTTTATTGTACGATCTTGAACTGTGATACTATCTTCATTACTGTCTTAATGAAAATCTTCATTACTGTCTTAATGAA
>JAOUZG010016704.1:3085150-3110522 GCA_026289955.1 Argiope argentata | reverse complement strand
TTCATTACTGTCTTAATGAAAATCTTCATTACTGTCTTAATGAAAATTTTATATTGGTGTAGTTATAACCGAAATTATTGAATTAATACTTAGGCGAAACTTGTAATTAGATGGTGCCTTCCATTCCAGAATTTCTCCTGCGAATTTAAGTCTCCATAGTGAATCTCTCATGGACTACGGAAAGTTTCTGTATTAACCCTTTGCACTCCGATGGTGCGTCTGACTCACCATTCAATATTGTGCATCATTTTTAAGTTTTATTTACCTATTTTTCAAACTTAATTGTTAAAAACGCCTACATAATTATCAAGATGTAGATTAATTTTGCATCTAATTTTTTGAAGTGCAGAGATTGCATTATAGCGTCTTTGAATAATTTCATATAACTTGAGGTAATAGAATTGTTCAATTTTCAGATTCCTGTGATGGGATTCATGAAGACGGAGATCGCCGCTCAGCACCACCAGTTTGTAATGGGAGCGGGCAATGTAAATATTCAGATGATCATGAACAAGACCGGCGCCACTATAGTATTCCCCGATCCCGCGGCCTCGTCATTTGGGGGCGACAGTCCAACACAGCCGATATCTCTGATGTCGGGACAAAACATCTTGAGGAGCAAGTCCACTGTGATAATTCAAGGGTCTTTCGATAGCGTGTGCTTGGCTTGGCAGGAATTGTTGGTGAGTAAATGCTTTTGGCTAAGACGATCGGTTTATAGATACTTTAATTTATCGCATGTTTTTAAAATTCAGTTTGCAAGGCACTAAATGATAAAAATAAGTTTCCTGTTTAACTATTTGAGGGCTACATTTCTCTAGAATTGATGACAAACTATTTCATATATATTTTTATTTAGGGAAATCCACACAAGTATTCTTCAAATATAAACCCTTTGTTTCATGGGAATCTTTTAGAATTTGGCGATTCTGACAGAGGTTAAATCTAATGAAAAATGTTTGTCATTCATGCTTCCCTTAGTTTGATCACAAATACTTCAGCGTTATCTGTTCGAATTTCATTTTAAAGTAACTGACTTGACGTTTAAACTTCTGTGTAAGAAAAAGAATTCTAAAAGTAACTCCTTAAAAAAATCGGTCTGAATCGAATTAGAATCATGGGTTCGATTTTTTACTAGTTAAAGCTAACGGCCTCTATTCTTTAAACTTCAATTAATAGCATTTGTCAGCAATATTTAGCGAAATAGTTCAATTCGGGTTAGAAATCGTAATTTTGTAAAATCTTTTTAAAATGACTTATAATTCTGCATTTCGAAATTCAATAGTTTCTTCCATGATATTTAAAATAACTTCTTTACTTTCAGAAATGTTTGCCTCTAGTACTGATGTTCGATTTAAAGGAAGGACAAGAATTAGACCCCGGTAAGCAGTTTCTGTTGCATCTTCAACAAACTTTAATAAAGCAATTAAAACTATAAATCTAGAGATAAATTAAATGGTTAAGTACTTGTAGTGATCTTGAATCGGTTGTATTTTACTTGTGGTATTGAATTTAAAGTCTCTTGATTTGAACTATAATTCCAGATTTTTTTCTAAAACCATTTTAGTGAGCATTATTGAAGCAGCTTTAAATTTTGATGTCTGACCAATTGAAAGGGCAAAATATGTGGACTGTTTTTAGAATATGAATAAAAATTAGATTGAGTAATTTGTTAGAGAAATTAATGCTACATATTCTATCTAGATTGAAAAACAATCTATTAATATTGTACAACTTCCACATCTTAATCTGTTTATTAGATAACTTCTCGAAACGATAACAGTTGTGATAAATGGACTCGAACCACTTGAATCAAGTTACTCGTTGATATTCTTTGGTAAAATTTACTTCGTCAATTTTTCTTTAATCAAAAATCTAAATTTTATTCTTAAATTATTGGTATCAACCCTTCATTTTTACAATTGCCAGAATGATTTGTCAAAGTATCAATTCCTTTTATGCGGGTTAAACTTCTTATAGACTTGAGATGTGATTTTGCTATACGTCACACCCTCGTTTTTCCAAATCAGTTAAGACTTAAATATATATTTAACCAGGAATTGAGCATTAACTTTCTTTAGAAAAACACGATTTCTGGCTGAAATCCTTTTTTAATAAGTTGTGTAACTTTAACTTGATTCTACTCATTCAAATTGAAATTAGAAAACTTTTCCCTTTCTCTGCAAAACTTGAACTGTTTTTAATATTTTTCCTAGTTATGGTGAATAACTTCATGGAGGCTTTTAACATAAATATTATGGTCAGACCAAAAATGAAAGAAAATACGAAGGTAAGTTTTCAAATGGTCATTTAACAGTAAAATTACGGCTATGAAATATTGCTGCATCAACTGTCTTGTAATGAAGCATATTTGCTGAAGTTTTTAAAATATGGAAAGTTGCTTTAAATTTAAACTTGAAATTACTTTGAAACTTTATTATAAAATTTATTATTCATTATTAAATTAAACTGTTCTGAATATTTGCATCTCTTAAACCCTCTTTTAACGAGGAACACTTAACTGAGTTAACGAGAATTTTAATGGTCTTTTTTCATCTTGAATTAAATTTAAGTTTTAAAGCATTATATTTGTATTGAATGTGTAAAGCCTCGATCAGATCTGAAATTTTAATTCAAGCTATATAGCATTCTTTAAAAAGATTTATCAATACTGCAACTTTATGATTAAATTGCATTTGCCGCGGTATGAAATTATATATTTTATAATCCTAGACTCTACCAATCGAGGAAATACTAGAAACCGAATCTTTTTCTTTCATTAATAAAATCGATGAGTTTTTCAGGAAAAGGTGGCAAAGTTGGCTTCGTTCAAAATCTGTAGGATGTATAGTTTCGTATTGAGATTTTCTTAGTTAAAAAATTTATTGAATAGGAAATGTTTCCCCTTAAGCACCCAAGTAATGAAAAGAGCCAAATCTGTGGCTAGGCGTGAAGGACACTGTGACGAAAAATTTAACGTTTAGCTGTGAAAATCTTGTAATAACCGTTAATGATGTTATTAGAGTAGTTTTTAATCCATTTATTTTGATTGAAATAGTTGCCGGTTTAAGCACTGTATTAACCCCTTTTGCTGTGAATGGCACATGTAGGCGCTCAAGCAGATTTTCTCTCTCCGAATGAAAAGAGCACTTTGGCGATATTCATTTGTGACATATCCTACCCTAAAGTAGGCTTTGATTGTAAAAGGATTTTATATGTAACGTTTTGTTTCATAGGCGTACCGATCAGCAGCTTCAGAGATATGACAATTAAAATCAGCTCCGCACACTGCGTTCGGAACGACTCGCGTACCGTGTGGTCCGTACAAGTCTTAGACTGTCACACTGACTCCCTAGAGTAATTTATCTGAGTGTTCAACAGTGAAAGGGTCAAGAATAAAATTTCTTTGAAGTAAAAATTTCTGGCTCTCCTTTTCATTTGTAAACGCATAGCATTTGAATGAAGTTAATAAGTCAGTCTATTTAAAGAATTATAAATATACTCTATGGAGGTTTGTTTGCAAGTAAATGCAAATTCGCGCCTTTTCTCCAGTCTCAAATTTTTCTATTAAGTGATAAAGTTTTGAATAGCAGAAAGCGGAATTGTTACTGAAAAGAGAATTATTTAAAAGTAGTGTTTAAATCTTTGTTCTGTTATTCTGGAATTTGCATATAAAATATAAATTATTGAAATGCAATTTTCTTTTGTAGTCCGTTCTTATAAGAGGGGCAGAAAAAGATAGCAGGATCCTCTTCCAGGTTCGTAAAGAAATCCTCGGATTAGAAGAGGACGACTCTTGTCCCTCGTCGCCAAGTTTCAAACAAACCAGTTTCCGGGTGCCCTCGATGGATTCTTTCAGACTCCAGCCGAACGATGTGAAGGACTTCAACAAAAAACAAGGTATAGAACGGGGGATTTGAAAGAACTGCATTTTCTTGCCAAGCGAATCTTCCGGATTACAAATGTGCATATCCCATTTCGCATTACCAATGGCAAACTCATTGGGATGCAAATTCGTAATAAACTTCATACAAATTTGTCTACAATAGATTTCGGACCAACTTTACAACACAGAAAACTGGATTACATTTTAACTAGGTTGTTTGATCATAATCTATTAACCCATTGACATTTTATGGGGAAACCAACGCCCCTTTTCTCAATTAGTTAGTCCTATACTGCACATTTTCATGGAGAGCAATTTTTACATCGTCGCAGATTTTCCCGAAACTTTATTGATTTAGGCGAGTTGCTTTCCAAAATCCTCCCATTAATCCTTTTAGTTTAAAATGCAGGTTTTTATAAACGTTAGCAACTCTTTTTAGTACTGCCCCAGCCTTATTTTTTCAAGACAATTGCATTTCCATTCTTTTAGATGCTTGAGTTTCGTAGACATTGTGTTTCAACTTCATTGTATATGGCAACAATTTAATTCCACGGGTATGGCGCATTTAACTAAACAGCTTTTGTGCCACAAAATACAAACTAACACTAATTTTGACTAGTGTATTGCTGTTTTTCATTAAATAGAATATTTCACAATTTGTCCGTGTTGAGCTAATTTACTCACTTTGAACCTGAATAGTCTGAACACTTGTAATTTATGAATTTACGCTGAATCACTGTAGAAGTGCCAAGGAGTAAAGAATATGTTGGTATTATTGGCAATTTGATGGAAAAGTTTATTTAAGCATTTAAACCATACGAAAAAGTTTAACTTCAAAAGTATCGATATAAATTTACTAACTTTTCGAAATTAGGAGCTACAAAATCAAATAAAGAATACTTCTTACATTTGAACTTGTTCCCCTTGTGAAAATGGCTTACGAAGAACTGCAAAATTGAAATTCCAGAATAATCAATTTGATTTTTGCTTGCATAAAATTTTTAGTATATGAAATGTTAATCAAAATTCCATTCGAAGGTATGACTACTGCGGAATCCCTCAACATCTTGAGCAACATCATTCAACAGAACCCACAGATTGTAGGACTCTTGAACAACCTGTCGACTGCTTTTCCTTCAAACGGACCGGACGTGGTTCACCCTCAACAAATGCCCAGTGCTTTGTACAGAAATGTGATGCTTCCCAATCCTCCTCCGCATCAAACGGTCCAAATGAATCATTTTCCTGCACGAAGTAAGTAAGCGTATTGACTTTTTGATCACTTGTTTCAATATCGCTGCATTGCTCGTAATCCAAATCCATCGCAACTATCAATTTGGCAGCTGCGCAACTTTTGATCCCACGGTTTTCTCTTGCAGCTTTAAAACATTCTCGAAGTGTTGTGCTTCGAATCTACAAAACTGTTAGATAAGAGAAAAGGTTTCAGATTAGCAAGGTTTTCAGTACTTTAGCCTGAGCATTGCACGAAATTTCTATACAATATAACTAGGCACCCGTTACCCATTGAGCAAATTGAGCCTTAAAGTGGTAGTAGTAAAACATGGAATTACGTTGTTTCTTTTCTACAAAATATTAACTTGGTTTGATAACGAAACAAGTGTACATCTTAATGCAAACTACCTAGCTTTAAATATTGCAAAATTTAACTTGTAAATCTTGCAAGTGATTTTATCGGCAGTGTGCAATAGACTAAAACTTATAGATATATTATATATAGTTGAAGCATGGATTTAAATTTTTGCTGCAATTTCGACGTCAAATATTGACTAGGGAACCAACACCATTTGTATTAGCGCTAAGTAATGAAGCTTATTCGGTGTATCTACAAAAGGAACACAGTTTACATCAAAGAACAAATGGTGCACCTGTCAAATTCTAAGCGGTAGCAGAAAGATAAATTGTGCACTCCTTGCTTCGGATGCATCAAATAATTTTTTAAATCGGATTAATTTATTTTATAATTCGATACTCATTACTGTAGCATTGGTAATTTTGTCTTTTAATGCTTTACTGTTTTAATACTAAAACAAGACTCAATTGTGTAATCTAAGAATTCATGCTCTAATGGCCCATATGACATGTCCGTATACACGAAAAGGGAACGTTAGACTCATTATCTTTATTTCGTCATTCATTGGATACATAATCCCTTCTTTAGTCTCAAAATATTATCTTAATTAAACTTATTCTCAAAACTTGAAAACAAAATACTTTAAACAAATGATCTTTCTGCAAAGTATTTACCTTAATACGACGGATATAATTGAAATCTTGTAAAGAATCTTGTAGAAATTGCTTTGAAACAAGGAATCGGAATAATGACGGATACTTCTGAAAACCTTGGAGAAATTTCCAACTTTGGATGATTAGCAGATTATAATTGCAGTTATTCTCAATGAGCTAGTTGGCTTTTCAGAGTAGCTTTGCTAACCATGACTTTAATGCAATGGCAGTTTTCAAGAGACATTCCTTGGTTATTGCAGTAAATAAGAATAGCTACTTCCTTGGTTATTGCAGTAAATAAGAATAGCTACTTTCTATTATGACCTTGCATAAAGCCACGAGATGCGGAGAGAGAACATTGAGGACGAACATTTAGAGTTAACTAAAATGCATAAATACTGGAAAATTCTTATTTTCGAAATTATGAAGTGAGCTACTCCTAAATTTATGTACGTTATTTGACTTAACTTCACAGCTTTACAAACTCAAAGTAAATTATATAATTTTTCAGATGTTGAAAATTGGATTAACCGCCCTGACAGAAGCTACGCATTTGCATCTGGAATAAACGTGACAAACTACCTTCAAAAAGATAGAAACCTTCCATTTGATGACGGAGATTCTGGAATATTTTTGCCCTCGAATAACAGGTTGTAATGTTTTAATTTCAAAATTCATACTTGAGAATTCTCAAACGCGTAGTGTATTAAAGCAGAGCCAGAAATTTCCGTGGTACATCTACTAAAAGAGTTAAGTAATCAGATCCGAATGTAAACATATCGAGTTATACATGAAGATAATTGGAATATATATTAATGTATAGGAAAAAATATGCAAACTTGATGAGATCAAGATTAAATCCACAGGTTGCAAATCTTGTTGCACAATATTATGCACTATTATTCAATATTGCACAATATATACAATATCGTATGTGTGCTACTAGGGTAAATTCTGAAGCAGAATGAAAACGTCCTGTCAGATCCATGGCGGTCACTTTGAATCGGAAATATGCGGGAACGATAAGCTACATTCTTTCCGATTTGAGAGGGGGGTGAGTGTCATGGAAGAAACTTCAAGATACACAGAAACAAAAGTGAAGTTTTATTAAATCTTTTAGTTGCAAAATTATTCACCTAATACAAAGATTCGTTTATGCTATGCAAAATAAATATAATTCTTTTAAGTCGAATTGCTTTGAAAAATTAATCTACATCTCTTAAAAATTATGTAGATGTTTTAAACAATTTGAAAAACAAAGTCAATGATGCACAGCCTCGAATGTCGAGTCACACTCGGCATCGGACTGCAAAGAGTTAAATTTTCGAAATAAGTTTGCTTTGGGGGGGGGTCGCAACAAATTCAAAAACTAAATTTGGCCTATTCCCGATTTTGTCACATTTGTGCTAAATTGAACCTTTGTAATTAACATTTAAAATGTATATCTAGTTTCTCTTTTAACAGTAGAATCTACGAAATTTTTTATGGTAAAACAAGCAGCACTTAAAATTTTTGGAATTGGCTCCTTATCTTAATTTTGATATGTAGTTTATCTCAAGATAATGTGCAGTTAAACTGCATTGACAGGATTTTATTTTGATAACATGTTTTAGGTTCTTCAGCAATGGATTTGGATCCAAAAGTGATCTCAGCAGTCAACCAGAATCTTCTGCCTCGTCGACATCTTCGAACGATACTCCTGATTACAAACAAAGATTCCCTAGAAAGGATTTCCAGTCTAAAGATATAGCTACAGCGAATAATGATGTACATCAGCTTCTCGTGGATTATGGAACCAAGAAATTAACTGCGAACAAAGGTTGGTGAGGTAGAAGGGAAATTATTTTAACGCCGTCTTTGATAAATGGAATTAAACTTCTATTTGCATTTTCAGCTATGCAACAATCCGTGGAAGGCGTGAGAACTCCGAATACACTTTGGTCTGGATTCGGGTTTTCGAAGTCTATGCCGGATTTCTCGGGAAGAAATAAAAGACCAATAACGAACTCTGGATCCATTTCTGAATTTTTGGAAGCAAGTATTAGAGAAATAAAATATATTTGCATCATTGGAAAGGTTTAAAATACTGATTAAGTTTAAGTTATTCCAATTGAAAAAATATATAAACTATCGTTTGGTACTATGTAAATTTGAAAATTATAAATGCCATTCGAATGAAAAATAGTTTTATTAATTTGTATAAATATTGATATTCATCCGTTTTACTAGTACTGATCAAGCATAGAATTCTTAGTACTTTGTTATCGAAGAATATTTAAATAGTTTTGAGTATCTTTTTTGTAGCTGAAATTGAGTTTTGGCATTGACATATGCAATATCGTAAGGAGAAATCTGAAATTTACAATTGGCATTTTCATCTACTGCATATGTATAAAACTTGATTTATCAAACGAGTTAAAATGGGAAATATTCACGTTTTAATGTTTAAACAGTTAAATAAATTAAAAATGCATGTTTCTTAGATCGAATTAAACGACAATTTAGAATTGATTTGATTCTAATCTCGGATCATTCCGATCTTCTTAACCAAGGAAAAAATGCATTAACCAGTAATTTTGAAGACATTGGGAAATTTTGATGGAATGATATTTTAATTAAAATGAAAGTTCAACCATTTTACTAAATGTTTTGCATAGTTAAACTGTTTCTTAGCTTCAATACCATTGAAGCCGAGAAATAGTTAAGGCTGTTGAAAATTTAATCCATTATCGAAGCACTTGTATTTTTAAATGACTTACGCTTTGCTTTGTAAAACTTAATATATGAGCATATATAGTTATACAGAAAGTCTTATTACGATTTCGATATTGAAGTGCTTAAACAAAGTTAATATTGGTAATAAAATGGCTAAAAATTGGTATTGACCTTTAATTTCTTTCATTTAATGAAAATGAAGCTTTTGAAAGATTGAATATTTTAAGTATTATATGCAAAATATCAATTTCTCTAAATAGACTGACAATGCGAGTATATCGAATGTTGAAGCAGCAGCTGCAAAAGCTTGGAATTCGGATATTCCTGAAAAGAGTGACAGTCCATTGGAGCAAGGTAGGTCTTAATTCCATCTTTATTTCAATATAGGATACTTATGTCCCTTTTCAAACTTAAAGAAATTGTCGCAAAGTTATATTCTACAAACAACTATTTATGCAACATTAAGTTAACTTCTTTCACTTGTAGAGCATATTATAATTTTGAAATACGAGTGTAAAGTACCTCGCGACCCATGTGTCAACTTTATTTCAGTGTCTTCTCCATTCGCTTTGAGCAATTTTTGGGAGAACTTGCCAAGAGCACCTCCTGTGAACTACAGTTCCATTAAAAGCTTGGAGCAACTATTGCGTGTTTTAGACCTTGAAAAGTACGGTGATGTGTTCGTACATCATGAGGTTAGTCCGTTTCCTATCCTGTATGAATATTTTTATGCTAATTTATCGCCTCTAAAACAATGAACTTAATGGTATAGATTGACATGATAATGTTGCAGTAGACTAAAAGCATAGCAAGATAAAAACATTTCTATTACCTTAAAAATATATGAACATTTTGTAAGGAACAATGGTAAATATATGGACATTTTGTAAGTTTTCAATATAAAAAAAATTCATTTTTTGATCTATAAATTTAGATTATCGCAGAAATATTGTTTTGGACAAGACTTCAAGAATTTGAAATTCAAAGTCCTTATGAAAGCTTAATGATGTACGCTAGATTAGCCAAGGAAATCTTTTCCATTCGAATTTCACATTGCGGCTGATTAATCTTGAACATATAACGAAATACAACATCCTGTTAGCCCAAGATGCTGTACAATATCCGGCTTCACGGTATTCGAAAGAAGGTAATATCGTGAAGATATTGTAAAATGTTATAGGGTATCTTGTGCGAACAGAAAAAAAACACAACTTATCAGCTTTGTTTGCTGAAAATTAAAGAAATGGTGGATTCTACAAATAAGAATCAATCACTTAATGAAATTTTTTATGCATGTGTATTAAAATACAAATGCGTTAAATATTAAACTATTTGGTTTAAAAAATGTTTACGATATGAATTTAAAGAAATAATATTCCAGATGTTTTAAATGTTTCCTTTATAAACCTATATAAAATTTAAACTGACTGATTTTATGAGGCCATGTTTCAGAAATATTTCTATAAACGCTCACTGAATTTAAAATTTTCTCACTGAAATTTAACTTTCAATTATACGTTTCCTACTTCAAGTTCAGATATCTAGTTTTCTGTTGATGTTGAATCGAAGGTTTTACTATCAGGTTTACACAATAGCATCTGGAACAGTTCAAAGATTTAAATACTATTAAAACGTTTTGAGAAGTTATTTAAAATGCAGTTTTTCATTTTCAGGCCTTTAATGTATTTTATTAAACAATACATTTCAATACGCTTATTTGTATACAAGAGTAAATTCTGGTAAAATGATTTTAGAAAATTCATATTACTGTCTTTTTTACTTTAAAATAAGTCGGTTGTCACCTTAAAGCCAATGGTAACGTATTTCAGTGAATAATGGAACTCTTATGCTTACATTTTTTGATACATTCGCACTTCAAAAGTCCGAGTTGACCAGCTTCATCTAGGTTCTGTGATTTGCAATGATCAACTTAGACGGATTCGAATCATGGATATGGCATATTTTTAGCTGGAAAGTTACTGTTTATTTTTTGCTTTTCCATGAATATTTGTGTTCCAAGGTGTAAATTTAGAAGTTTATTCTAAAATCTCTTGCGTTTATCGCAATGTTGCGAATCGGTTCAATTTGAATCGACATGTTGTATATCGAATAAATTTAACTAAACCCTGCGATTCCTTTTTGTTTTCTGTCGTTTAAAGATTCTAATCTTCTGTTTAGATTTATTCGTAAGTGAAAAAGTTAATTCAAATATAAGTTTTAAAGATTTTTATCAAGCATAGAATCCGTAATAGAACTTAACTGTTCCGTCGTCAGTTTTAAGGAATAGTATAATAAATTTTTATTTGAAAAAATTAGAACATTTATTTAAAGAATGGTACTAAATTTATTTTCAGATTGACTTGGCCATCTTCCTGACATTGAATGAAATTGAACTTCAACAGCTAAACATAAGCTACGGAGCTCGTCGAAAAATGCTCAATGCTATAGCTGGTAAGTTTTCACGAAAATTATTGTTCTTTTTTCTTAAGATTTCGTGTGAATTCTAATCGAAATATATCCTTTCAAATCGAACCAATCTTGTAAAAGGACCAATAGCAAAGTCGGCAACAAAGTTTTGTCACAACTACATTTTTAGAAATATTGAACTATCTTAACTCTTACAAAACACTTCTGAAGAAATTTCAAAATTGGAAATGCCAATAGTCTAGATTTATCAATAAATGCATGAAAAAAAAAGCTAGAGAGTCAAGGCCCTTAGAAAAGCAAAATCCTGAAATTTTCCCAAAACATGTCAAGTATAGAAGAAAGCATTGGACAGAACAATCCCACTAGTTGAATAGGCAACTGTAACATGTCTTTCACCTTAAACCACATTTTGAGACTGTCTATTGCTGAAATAATCTAAATAGAATATTAAGCGAAGGATGTAAATCCATGTAGCACAGGAATATTCTTTAATAAAGGAGTCTTTAAAAACTCGAAAAGATGAGACTTGCGTTTAAGCCTTTTAAACCATCTTGCTATCTTTAGCAACTTACACGGCTTGCATTGCTTATTTTCTCCTTTGAAGCTATCATTTCCAGGTTGTTTTCTTAACCAACTTAGAAATAAAGCTATGTTCTTGTTTTCTAATGACTAATTTTCTTTCAGCTATTCGTGAACAACGTCTAGGTGACTGGTCAAAGGACTTCAGAGCTGCACCTGGTGCAGAGCGCAAAACCTTTCCTCGGTTTTCTGGTTCATCTGCTCCCAACGGCAGTACTGACAGAATGTGAGAAGATTGAATAACCATGTAATGGCCGCTATTATGTGCTTTGCTGTTTTGTTTCTAACACGAAGTTGTTCTTGCATCCTCTCTATATCCGTACCGTGATCTATTCCATATCTTGCAGATAGGGCGATGACTATTTACTAGTGCATAGCACTTAAAAGTCCACTATAAATTCCCAATTTCGCTTAATTGTTTTAAACATGAAATCAAGTTGCTGTAAAAGCAGCAAACTATTTTTATTTCTAACATTCTTATTGTCAGACCAATCATAGATATACAGCGTAATGTATTTGCCCGTTATTTTAAGGCGTTCAGATGCTTAAATTCCACTTTAAACTATAATCTAACTTTTATAGACTTATTAAATGCCAGACATTGCTGTTTCTTGCATGTACATTTTAAAAATTGCTACTAAAATTTCCTAATACCACTTAATTAAGTTTTAGATTTTAATGAAATAATACTGACTTTGCGGTCAAAATAGCATGATTTTTTTAAAGTCCAAGAAAGTAACAAGTGATTAGTGAATAATGTTGAGTTGATAATGTTCTAATATTAATACTTTGTCTTTACGTTTTATAAACTTTCCAACTTGACAATGTTTTGATTGTTTACTTATAACAACGTCTATGAGACATTTGTTCTTGTTTAAATGTTTTATAAGTAGTTCCTAACTTTTAAGGTTCTTGTTTCAAGACCCGCAAGTTCTTCCCATTGATTAGAACAAGTGTTTTCTGAATTTTTCGTAATGACGTTAATTGGCGACTATTTTTTCGGAACAAGTTTTCAAAATTGCTTCAGATTATTTTATCTATAGTTTGTGAAATCAATGCCATTAGTTTAAGTTGTACCTAGTTTATGTATGTATGGATGTAATTTAGTTTATTTAATTAAACCGATTAAATTTACTTTATTTTTGTAATTCTTGTATGATATTTTATTGTTGTAAGATTTAATTTTACAATTCTGAATAACACGAAACACTTTTTACCATGAGTTTGAATACTTCAATAAAGTTCCATTTGAATATTTTGTGTTCGTAATTTCTTCATTAAATCTCTATTGAAATGACTATATCTTATTTTAGCTACAATAAAGTAAGGTTTTAAGGTAGATTAAAATTTTGCATAATGCGAATAATATAATAAATACCAAGTAGGCATTCTAAGTCTAATTTAGGAATCGACTTCGTTTTGCTGGAAAATGTCAAAGGAGAGTACGAAACCATTCAGTAGTTCAAGAGACATAACTAAGGTGAGGCAGATAAGGTAACAAATCCGATTGTTTTACGCGGAAGTGAAAATAGAAATGATTATAGTTTAGAAAAATGAATGTTCATTTAAACTCGCATCGCAAAGAATCTCTATTTTAATGAAATGGGGGAGAACGTTTAGGACTTTTTCTAAACATGAAGAGGAAATGGTATGTAGCTTTTATAATTTCCTATTAGCGCCATTTAATACAATTATTTTTTTGAGTACTGCAATAATTTCATTGAAGAAATTCTATCTGTCATTCAATAAGTAACATTTCATTGCTGCCTTTCAGAGCACAAGTATAATACCAGGCTATGCAGGTTTAATTGCATATTCGTCCAAAGATTATCATATGTCAACGATAAAATGAGTTTTTCATGCTTGATATCTTTCCAATTCGCTAGAATATATCGGATTTCCATTCGTCTATTGGCTAAAGAAAAGGGATGAATAGTGAAATGGGCATTACAATAACAAATAAATTACTTTTCGTTATGGCATGGAGTGTTACAAAGTTTGAAGTATCTTAAGCGCTTTGTTTTAGGGATGAATAAAAACTTTTATTCAGCTTCAATGATTCGAGATCTAATGGAGAAGGAACTTTAGCTTTTATGAGAGATGTAAATAACCAACTTTAAACAGTTAAGATTTATTTTCATATTTGAATTTCGTCTTGCAGCCTATTAGAATTTAGTTGATTTGAATACTGAGTATTCAACTAACGAAACAAATATATATTGACTTAAGTATTTACAATGGACAAACGGGCTATATTCACTTAATGCTTTAGATCTTGTCTCTTTCTAAATAGAGTAGGTAATGAAAGCCCCGGTTTAGCCATTTCATTGATTCTGTTTATGAAAGGCAACGTTTAAAACGGAAATGGCTATAATTTATCAGAGTTAAGTTTAATTTTAGCGAATTGATATTTAATTCCAAACTTATACTGTTTTAAGCTAATTAGAACGCCATTTTAAATTGCAGATTCCGATGTCTGTTCTCCAATGGAACTTTGATATAGGAAATAAACTTTAGATTCGAACTCGTATATTTCTAGCTACTTAAAAGTACATCGGTTGCTCTATTAAATTAAATTAGACTACATACAGAGTATTAATTCTCAATTTAACACTTCGTCCAGTTACTTGCATGTCAGTAAATATAATTAATCTGCATTAGAGAATTTCGAATGTTCACCCAATATCACTTTTAAAATTTGCATGGATCTACATTTCAATTTAAACATAAAGTTTTCACTAAAAACTTCTTGTGATGAAGATTTTTTAAACAAACACCCATCTACTGAGAAGTTGGGAGCCTCTGAGTGCCATACTATGAGAGATACATATTTGTTTTAGATTACGTGTCCAAAAGTTGATTTAAAGCAAATAGCTCTTATAAATATTCTGAGTAATTATTTCCATAAAGAATGTTTTCATACAAAAACAAGAAAATATCAGCTCTTAAAGGAAAAATAATTGCTACATTCGGTCCCAGTATGGAAATTCTCAGAAAATCGTCATTTGAAAGGTGCCAGATGGACTCAAATGGTCTTAAAACGGAAAACCAGTTTTTATTTATTCGTAAATCTCTCTTGTGTATGCTCAAGTAACAAAAAATAATTCTAGGGTCTTCAATGCCTAAATAGTTTGTTCAGTAAATTTTGTATGAAGTCATTCTTCAAAGTAGAATGTAGTTCTTTTATATCAAGTATCTTTCGTTTCAATGTGAGCTTTTCATTAAAATGTGGACAGGGCATGATTAAGGCAGGGGCAGTTGCCCCGGGCCTCCACGTAAATGGGGGCCCCCAAATCGAATAAAAAAATTTATTTTGTTTCCTTTTATGAATGTTTATCATTCTTAAAGTATTGAAGCAAAGGGGGTGGCAAAGAAGTGTTTCCCCGGGCTCCAACTAGGATAAATCGAGCCCTGAATGAGGATTTATACATATTTTGGAAAATTTATTCTCAACATAAATCAGTGATTCTCGACATCTAATGTATGCTAATTTGGTAGATAAGTTATAAAACATTGTAATTTTTTTTTGTTTACCAAGTTGACATTAGTTTTTACTTTCTTGTTGATGCGTATTTTTCTGGTTTGCATAAGTACAGCGGATAAAGTGCATAAATTATTATACTGGATATAAAGTTTGTTTGATTATTACAAATACTTGAAAATACGTTTGTTTGATTAGATGAATACCTTGTATCTCAATCCATCTCAAAATATAATCTTCAACTTCCTTAATTTCAAATATCTGCTGAAAGAGCTTTAACTAAAAAATCATCGCTCACAAATAATTGTGAATTTTGTAGGGATATAATATATTTTACCGCATTTAATTAATAGCATTATAAAGTAAAGTAAAGACATTACTGTTTGTTTTTGTTGGGACTCTT
Source organism: Argiope argentata (assembly GCA_026289955.1). Classification (NCBI taxonomy): domain Eukaryota; kingdom Metazoa; phylum Arthropoda; class Arachnida; order Araneae; family Araneidae; genus Argiope; species Argiope argentata. The sequence goes on along the minus strand of JAOUZG010016704.1, from coordinate 3,094,787 downwards.
AATATTGGAATTCTATTCTTGCATTAAATTTAGCTCGTGTCCCCACTTCCTTTTACGAAATTACTAATACTTTAGCCTTGATTACATTCTTAGACTTCGAAATGTCCAACTCAAAAAGACATGAACTTGGTAATCTTTTATTTCGGAAGACGATTTTTTTTATATTGTCATAAAGTAAATGCGACTGTACTCGTAAAATTCTACACTTTAGAATGCAAAATCTAACCCTGGAAGAAAGAATACGAATGTAGATTTCATGCAGAATAAATCCTGCATAAAACATAAAACGACTGCAATAGTATTATTTCATTTATTTAAACTAATCATTTATAGTTTTCATCCTTTAATACCAAATATATATATATATATATAACTCGATTTAGAGGAAATTTTTTTAAATCACATGTGTGACGAATGGAAAAAAGAAATGCCATCAAACTGTATATTTTAATGTCTCAGAACCATAGATATAATCGTATTTTACACGTATTTCGACAAACCTTAAAAAGGAGAATTTTATAAGCAAAGAAGAACGTCTTCTCCCTTAAAACAGAAAGCAGGGGACAGAAAAATTTTCTGATTATGACAGGACACAAAATAATTTTTCTCCCTCTGTCGCTATAAAGGGCTTTCCAAATGAATGGGTAATTTAGGGCAAGAAATAATTTTTTCGTTTTTTTTCATGTTTTTTAGATAATCTATTAATTCTCTCTCCTTTTGTTTCTGCCATTGCTTGGTGCTATCCAAATTAAGACGGCACTAAGGTAATACAACTGCCATCTTGTATCTCATTCATTGTGCCATTATCTTTTTTTTGCATATTTTATCATACTTTCCAAAAACCACTGCTGGATATTAGCAGATATTTTTCTTTTTTATTAGATAGTCGCAGATTCATGATTCGATTTCTTTGGAGATTTTCATAATACATTTGAAATCCATCTTAAATTAAATTTATTACCATTGATGAAGTATCGAATCATTAAGAATGTGAGTTCACAAATTTTCTGTTCAGCGGCTATATTCACAATTTCATATCTTTCCTACAGCTTTAAAATGGGATGATCAGAGGCGGATTTCCGAACAGGCGCACGAGGCGCGCCTCGAGCCTCATAAATTAAGGGGGCCTCAGAATTTAGTTCTAAAATAATAATGATAATTATTATATACATTACATTTTGAAAAACAGGATAATTTTTTATAAAACCTTTCATTTTTACACTCTATTATTCCAACTCCCAATTCTTCATGTATCTGAACAAGAATCATGCAATATCAGTACCTTTGAAAAACCAACTATTCTGAGAATGGAAGAGTCAAAAGTCACCCAAGGGGGGACATTTTACGACATATTTTATCTTTTACGAAACTAAAGCGACAGATGCCATATTGAATCCTCCAGCACACTTTGACCCTATGACATATACGAATGGCTCTCAAGATCTCAAGGCAACGTGTTTGTATAAAAGGACATAGGACGCATTTTAGTTAGAGACCTTGATTAGAAATTCTTTGCTCAAAGACGTTCCAAAACATCCTGTTGGTAGTGACGTTTCACGTTTTAAAAATACTGACTTTGATTCGTGTTGTGGAAAGAAATTCATTTCTGTGTTTTACCTTTAACCAATGTGAAGATTGGTAAGAATATAATTTTTAATACATTTTTGTTTCTATTTTCATACTTTTGAAAATATTTTAATTGTGACTTTATATTTTTTGGTTCATTTGAAGGTTAAAAACAGGGCTCATTTACAATACGTATCGTTAGTCATTGGCACTACTCAAAAAGATTAAATAAACTGGTTACTTTCTCTTTTTAAGTCGAGCTAATATTTTTTAAGAGACTAAGTTTTTTTAATGTTTTATCCATGCTACCGGAAAGAAAATTTGAATCGGAATCTTCGATTCAAACTTTCAAAAAACAAAAGTGAATATACAGAACGTCAAAAATTTACTCAATACATTTATTATAACGTTTGAAAAACGATCTAAAACAGAAAACGAGCCAGAAAGAGCAATGGAGCAACCAAATACAATATGTGTACCGAAAAGAACCAACGAGTAAATTGAAATTGAATATGCACATGAAAAAAAAGTTGAGCAAGCTGAAGTGGAATATGATTCAAACAAATTAATAAGCATGTTGAAATAGAATGCGACTAGAATGTGCATGTGAATAGAATTTGAAAAGACCGATGAGCACACTGAAACAAAATGTACAAAAGAAAAAAATCTCTGAGAAAGCTGAAGTTGAAAATAATTTCGAAGAAATTGGTGAGCGAAATGAAATAGAATGCAAACCTAAAAAGACAGATGAAAAAACTAAAACAGAATGTGCACTAGAAAAGCCAAAGAGTGAACGAAGCAAAATGCGAATTCGAAGAAATTAATGAGCGAATTGAAAGAGGATGTGAGCTTCAAGATACCGATGGACGAAGTGAAACAGAATGCGCACAAGAGAAAACCGTTGGGAAAGCTGAAGCAGAAAATGAATTATCAGAAAAAATTGATGAGCAAGTTGAAAAAGAATGCAAACCTGAAAAGACCAATGAGAAAAAAAAAGAAAAAGAAAAAGAAAAGAATGTGCACTAGAAAAAAAACCCAGAAGAGCGAGTCGAAGCAGAATGCGAATTCGAAGAAATTAATGAGCGATCTGAGAATAGAACAGAGGAATCAACAACTTGTAATTTTAAGAAACAAAATGAATATTGAGGCCAGAAAACTTATCAGATAAATTATTGCACATTATTTGATAAATAAGCCTTGTAATATTGAGAATATTACAAGCTTTAAAGTAAAATGCTGAGACAGAAATCGAGCCTATTATAGAAATTTTTCTGAATCGAATTTTCTTTGTATAAAAGCAAGTATCACAAAAGAATTTTGTCAATGGTGAGTATATTCAGCGACAAGTACGTGTATTTATTGTTACATTTGTAAAATGTTTTCTAATACGCCCACGAAATTTTCAACAGGATTTAGTGATTGGAAAAATTTAGTAAGACTTAAGTGGTCACGAAGCCATATCAAATCTATGGTGACTCTACAAAAACTCTTGTCTATTTCTGGATGTATAAACACTAATTTAGAACAGCAGTTTGATACGGAACTAAAATATTGACGAGCTGTTTTACAGTGAGTCATTTCCAATATAAAATTTTTGACGAGTTTAGGGATAGCATTTGTGGCCACAGAGAAGGTACAACTTCCAATAGAAAAAGAAATTTCTTGAGTTGCATTGAATATTTGGCAGAATTTGACAGCTTTCTGAAATTGCACTTGGAAAAATTTGTCAATCCAGGTAGTGGAAATGTCAGTTATTTATCTTACACGATATGTGACGAATTCATAAATTTAATGGGTGATGAAATTAAGAAACATCTAATAGCTGAACTTACAGAAGCAATTTACGATCTGATAATTGTGGACTCTTCTCCGGATATATCCCACGTAGACCAACTGAGTAGTATTTTGAGATTTGTTATTATAAATGGAGACATAAAAAAAAGATATTCAAAACTAAAATTCTGAATATTTTTTTTAAAAAAACAATTCTTGAATTTTTAAAAGATTAGTCTATAGATATTAAAACTTATGGGACCAAACCTACGATAACGCTGCAAATATGGATGGAAATACAGTGAACTGAAAGCAAGACTAAAGCAGCATATCAATACAGCCATCTTAGTACAATGCGCAAGCCATACTCTGAATTTAATAGGAAATTGTGCAGCTAAATGATGTTCTGACGCAAAAATTATTTTGATTTTATTCAGAATTTAATTGTATAGTTCTCAGTATCTACTCGACGATGGAATATGCTTAATAACAGTATAGAAAATAGATTTCCAAAATTAAAAAGAATAAGTGACATTAAATTTCTAAAAAAAGTTATTTTTTATATTCGATTATTCGTTTTTTAAAACAATTTTATCTACTTAAATTTAGTAATTTTCGTAACCACAAGTTTCAGTTTTTATAATTAAGGCTGTTCTAAAAGTTTAAAAAAAAAATTGAAAAACCTTTGTACTATACTTACGAAATAATTTACATACCTAAAAGCTCTAAACTTTCAGAGATAACTGATTAGATGCAAATTAATTGACTAGTTTTCTAAGTTTTTCAATAAAGGCATTGTTTGTTTATTAGAACTAATTCAAAGGAAATAGTTAGAAAATGACTGTTCAGAAAGTCGAAAATACGTAAATTGATTAAAATTCTCGACTTTGATAACGTTTTAAAACAAAGCCAAAATTTTTATTAGCAAAAAAGAAAAACAGCTTCATTTCGTAGTAATTGATTTAGTGTATAATGAAATTTCAGGCATGTATCTTTGAAAAATATTGCGTAACTATGGTACAAAATAGCACATATATTTTTAAGAACATCCTTAATACACCCTGAACTTCATCATTCTTTTAAATACTGCCAAGAAGCATGTAGAAATTTATTTTAATTTTCATTATTATGTACCTAGATCTCCCCTCCCCTCCCCCTTTTAACATAAAAAATCAGATACAGAGATTAACTGAGTGAAAAATATGCATAAATAATGCATATAATAAATATGACTGGATTAGAGGGGGCCTCAAATTGAATTGCGCCTCGGGCCTCTGAAACTCCAAATCCGCCACTGGGGATGATAAGTTAACAGAATCAAAGCAGAAGGATGTTGTAATTTAATTTCCAATATTTTGTATTTTAAATATTAATAATTATAATATTTTTCGATATTTTAATTTTTTTTTGTTTATTGCAAGTAAACACCAACAAACTGATGTTCTCTTTTGTCTGTTTTTATGATGTTTGTCAGTTCCATTTTGTAGAAGTTTTAACTGTAACTGGAATACCTATTTTTAAAGGCATTGTTTGGCAACATTTAATGTGCGTGCGGCATGTTTACTATGCCGCTGTTTATTTTTTGTAAATATGTATAGAAACTTTTTTGTATAATACACTATTAAAATATACTCCTCACAAAATAAAATGCAGCGTTTGAGAGTATCTACTTTATCTCGTTACGCCTTTCTTTTACAATATTCAACGAAAGGCACGTGCGTTTCTAAATACTTTCAAATTTACGGTAATTATTATTTACATTTCTGAATTTTTTAACTATTGTTGTAGGGGTTATTGTATTCAAAAATTATTGATTCAACTCGAAGTATATGAATTGCGTTGAATAACTTTTTAATAATTAAAGAGTTAATTGTATTGTTATAATGACTTTTAAAATTATTTAATATCTCGGTTTAAGTCTTACGTAAGTACAAAATTGGAATTGAAAATCAAAAATATGTGAGACATTTTTGTAAATTATTGCGTCATAATTCATATAAATTATCTGACATTTTTGTTCAGTTAATAGGATTATATTATGTATTGGATGAATTTGTAGTCAATAAAAGGAACCGTATAATGAATTTCAAATGAACAGAAGAAATTGTACAATGAATTTAAGTTTATAGTGTGAAAATAATGTGTTTTGATTCGCCTTAAGTCTAATTTTAAAAGATTGTTATGTTTTCTCGGAAAACAAAACGTAGGTTTTGATCGCATGTTGCATTATCTATTTTATACCAAATATAGTATAGCTTTTTCCTTTTTTGAAAAATAAAAAGGAATTTGAAATATATTTCTTAAAATTGGTCTGTAAAGTTTTGAAATCAAGGAAATATTTAACACTTTTTTTATATGTAATCCTCTTATGTAATCTTTTAGTTAGATAAGTAATACCTGATAGGTACAGATACTCATTTCATTATTCATTATTTGTGGGAGAAATGTCTGTTGTTTTCTAAATGGTTTTTTTCTCAATAATTAGTATGACAAAAAGTAATAGTTTTGTTCTAAGAATAATTACATGTTAAAGTTATTTTGTTTATATTTACAGCCATATTATATAATCAAGTTCTGTAATGTGATACACATACTATACCATATTACATAATCAAGTTCTGTACCATATAAATTTTTTAAAAAATGATTCCTTATACATCATTTTATGTTGTAAAATATGGCATTACTTATGAAATATATTTTAAAGTGTTTCTGGTTTAATTTTTTTTGTTCATGTAAAATTATATAGTAGTATGGTATAGACAGAATGTCCAACTAGTAATCCATAATGTGGTTAAAACAAACACATGATAAGTTTCAACCTCAAAACCCAATTCTACCAGGAGCAATAATTTATCAGGATTATTAGTATTCTGCAAATGCTACTACTTATGTAATAGTACCAACAATGAAGTTTAGCAGTGTTTAATATTTTACTAACATAAAAAAGATAATTAAATTATGTATTTGCACTTTTATGATATTGAAATATAACTTAGGAAGTAATTTAATTTATTACTATCAAAGGTATTATTAAATATTGTATCTCACTAGCATATCTATGCTTTAAATATTAATTTAAAATAAACTTGATGATAAACTTCCAAAATTTTCCCATTGAAATGTTCCATGATAAAACTTATAACATTAATATAGTTAGAAATTGATACTAAATCAGAAATTTCATATCCTATGACTGCTGTTTTTATTGTTGTTAGTCTATGGTAAAAATATTCAAGTCATTAATAACTTTATGTGAATATAAGCATTTTATATTAATATGTTGTCATATATATTTCTTTTATATTTGATAAGATATTCATCTATTTATTATTTCCTGTTATAACTCTTAACCATTAAAAAAGCAAAAAAGTTAAAGGTAATTTTCTGTAAAATATGAATTTATAAAAAATTATTATGTATAATCTGGACTGTTATGTTTTTTGGAACTTTACTTTGGATTTAGAGAGGCATTTTTTTTTAATTCAAGAAGTTATAAAATTTTTTTTTAACTGTATTACTTATATATTCTGTAATATAACTGCAATTTCCTATTATTTTACTGTTGGTGTGATAAAATCTTACAATGAAAAGTAAATTACCCATAGTCAATATATACTGGCAACTATTAACCTCATGTTATTAACTAAATAAATTAATATTTCTATTATTTTAATATGAAATAATTGACTAATAGTGAAATATTTATATTATAGGGAGATACGGATTAACTAGAGCAGTTACAAGGTCATATAAAACTTCAAGTTGCTTACCATATTATATACAAACATCTAGCTTTCATAACCCTAGTTCTATAATTTGCAAAAGATATAAACATGATGCAAGTAATCAAGACAAAAGTTCAGAAGAAAGTAGCCAATTGGATGAGGAACCTCCTGAAAAACTGTCTTTATTTCAACGTTATAAAAAAATGCTTAAAGAATACTGGTATGTACTTATCCCTGTGCATATGGTGACTTCAGCCTTTTGGTTTGGAGGTTTCTTTTATGCTGCTAAAAGGTAAATATAATAGTAATATGTTAAACATTAGTATTTTATTAGATATCATTCAAATTATTACTTTATTTAGGTCTGATAATATTTTTTGTCTTGGCCCTTTTTCCAGCAGGGGTGTAATATATATAAGCATAATTTTTTTAAAGTAGAGTCATGACACATTGAGTTTTTCACTTTATTTTATTTCCATCCCAGGAGGTATGATTTTTAACAAGTGGTGCAGTACAAGAGCAGATTAGCAGAAAAAAAGAGAGAAAGAAATTTCACAGTTCTTATATGCTATTAAGATTCTGATAGTGGTTTCTTGTATCTGGCGATTCTAATAAGGACAACATGGGGATCTTTTAAAAGAATGTGCTTAGCTTGACAGTTTTTATTCCTTAACTCGAACTGTGGGAACTTGTCAGCTTTTATCCAATTCAGCAATTTTACAATACTTTTGTTGAATTAATTAAGTAGAAAAAGTAAAATATAATCAGGAATTAAGAGAATATTTTAGAATGACTTCAATGTGAGCTAAATTAAACTGAAAGTTAAGAAATTAAGTAAATTCAAATCAGGTTTCAAAACATATTATATATTAATTATTATTAGTATATTTATATATATATATATATATATATATATATATATATAATGTCTCATTTTTAATGTTTCAATGCTCATTTTTAATCTTGTCTCAAAGTTTGAACATAAATTAGAAAATAAAATAGATTAATAAACATAAATTGGTGAAATTATGTAGCAAGCTTAAATAATATGCATCAGGATTGTTATTTTTATTTTATTGATATAAATATTAATTTAATCAAAAAATAATGCCAAGGAAATTTTTTGACTTCTTTAGTATTTGTTATCTCATTTATGGTTTTTGTCAACTGCTAAAGAAACTTTGATTTAGCTATTAGTTAAATAGTTGTAGAAGTTAATACTTATTTTTAATAAAGTAAAAATTGAACTAAATTCAAATAGTTGATTAATTTTTATTTAATTGAAATTAAATAATTTGGCATATTCCATTTAATTGACTAAATTAAAATAACACTGGTTAAAACACAATATTTTGAAATCATTTTATACTATAATAATTTATCACCTTTTTATTTATCTAACTACTAACTGAATTCTTGTGACAGATTATGAAATCTTAGTAAGAGTATTGATGTTAATATGGAATAATAATAATACCATAATATTATTTTTTATGATGAATATTGAGATTATGTTAATAAAAAAAGTACCGTTAATTTATATAATTGCAATGCTGATAATGATTTACATTTTGTGGAATTTTTATGAATTTTTAAAATCATTTTATTATAAATGACATAAAATATTATGTTATATTTTGTAGTAAAGTAGTTTTCAATATAGAATCAATATTTTATGTATTGCCAAATGTTATTTTTAATTTCATTTGCATATTATTGAAATCAATGATTATTGATGTTTATTTTTTTAGTTGATATACCAAGTGTTATACAGAATTTAAATCCTGGAGCATTTTAATTGTGAAAACTTCTTATGTATTAATTATATTATGCTATTTAAAATTCTTCTATCATCTACTTTTAATTAAAGTAGAATATCATTTGAATCAAATTTCTATTACAAACCACACATAGCCAATTTTGTTATTTATATTTGTTTTATTAGTTCTGCAAATTTTGTTTATTATTGTTGAATTTTAAGAAAGGTAATTTTCATTTGGCCTACTGACATATATTTTAAGCATGATTAAATGGTGATAGTTGAAGGTCGAGGAATGAACTCATGTTGCTAGTGTTTGCAGTCAATTAACATTACCACAATACAAAATTAATACTTGTGTATTGTAGGTGTTATCTGGCTTATGAAGCTAGTGCCACAAAATCACAATTTTAAGACTAATGAAAGCAGAGACAAAAGACTTTTTAAAATGAAAAAGCAATTTAAAAAATATTGTTAGAATAATTTAAAATGAAAAAAGAAATTGAAAATTTTTTGTTAATGTTTCATTCACATTATTTGAATATTTAATTAATTTTTATACACTGAATATCTTGCAGTATTCTTCATGTTTTGTTTAAAAAATGTGCAAAATTTATTTGGATTCATCGCATTTGTTTAAGAGGAGATGTTGAACTTGCATACTTACATACATACAGACACAGTGAGCTTTAAAATTTATTTTTCATTACAATTTCCAAAATAAATGTAGTTTAGTTTTCATTGTTAACATGATGTTAAGCTTATGCATTGTTCTTGCTTATATTTACACTAAATTAAATTACATTGAATT
>JAOUZG010016704.1:3065878-3085050 GCA_026289955.1 Argiope argentata | reverse complement strand
ATAATCTTTGTTTCAATTTTCCATGAGATCACTGATTTTTTTTTAATTCTCTTCCACAAGGATCATAAAAAGATATTTTTTTAAAAAAGGAAATCTTACTTTAAAGCAGTATTTCACAAATTATTTTGAATTATTTGAATAAATAAATTGCTATGAAAGACTGTATGAGAGTTAAAAGGAAGGCCCAAATGCATGAACAATGATTATATTTGAGTTTTGATTATCTATATAAATGATATTCAGAAATGAAAAATTTGTATGTAAAGAATGCAATCTACTTTGTAAATTTATTTGGTAAATATTATGTTCTATAATATTTTACTCATTAAAATTTTGAAGAATAATAAATATTTTAGCAAAAGAGTTATTTGTAGAAACTATAAATGTCAATTTGCAATGCGTAATCAAATTTTAAAAAATTTATTAAAAATTGTTCATATAGGAAGAAAATTATATTGGATTAAATACAGTTTCATCCTTTTATGAACTACAAGATTTAAGAAACCGTGCAAATGATATTCTCATTTGTACTGAGGATAAACTTATAGTATATATGATTATATTATGTACTATAATATTTTATTGAGGACTATTTTTTTTACTTCAAATTACTTAAATGAATAATAAATCAGGCTTTTATGACTAAAATAATATAAAATGTGGTTTCATAGCAAATCTTACATATAAAAGATTTTTTAAATTAAATTTTCATTAAGTTTTATTTTTATATTTTAAAATCAGTAATAAATAGAATTACTTTCATGAGATTTTATGAAACATCCTTGCTATTGTTTACTTTACTGAATAATTAATATGCAGTAAAAAGCTGAAATTTGTTAGCGTTCAAGTTTCTTTCTTTGTTTTCATATGAATTACTATATTCAATGTATATATTTGTTTTCGAAGAAATATATGATCCTCATACTTGAAAGAAATTTTAAACTTCAAAAATAAAAAGTTAAGTACCTCCAGAAAATTTAGATTTTTTATTATCCCTCTTATTTTTTACTTCCAACTATTTTTATTTCAATAACTGAAATTTTTGCTTACAAATTCAAGGAATTTAAAACAAATTTATTATTATTTTCATTGATTAATTGTCTATAACTCTTATACTTTTAAAACTGGAAATTTTAATTATGTGACTTAAAATTACATTTTCTTGACAGGATGTTTCGAAAATCTTGATACTGACTTTAAAATAAGCTAGATATGCTGGAATGAGTTTAATGTATAACATAGAATCATAAAAGTGAAGAGGAACATCGTGGGGGAGACTTTTGTCAGTAAATTAAGTGAGAGGAGACCCCCACCAAATATAATGTATAATGCAAATTTCATATTGTCTTGATATGGAGTAGCAATGACCAATTTATATTATTTTAAAAGACAATTACAATTTTTTAAAAAATTATTCAATTATTCATGATTTACACATTTTATAACCTTAGCCAGACATATTAACATGTCCATTTTTTATAACTTCTGATAAAAATTAATAGTTAATATAGTTTACCATTTCAATGTATTTTTAATTTATCAACATGTTTATTTCAAGTTAATTTTTTTTTTTTATAAACTTTGTGAAAATCATATGCTTTTATTTATGTTATGACCGCAAAATATCATACTTGCATTCTGTGTTATTTAAACACGCTCTCATTGTTAGTGGATTTTATTATAAATATGTAAATGCAACAATAACAACAACAACGAAAAAGAATATTCAATTGCATGTGTTAAAATGTAATGGTCACATTATTTTATAAGTCATAGAATTTACATTTATCTCACAAATTTATTTGATGAATAATCTAATATCATCAGCTATCTTATCTGCCTTATTAAACATCTGCCTCTGGACTTTTTTTTTTAACACTATTGCATCTGACTTACCATCAATATAATATTTGTATGAAACAAAATATTATTTATGTAACTGAATTGTTTTATTGAAAGTTGGTATTTCATTAAATCTATTTTGTACACTTTATCATATATATTTTTTATTTAATATACTGAAAAAATTCTATTATAAAATGTCTTTTCTTTATTTAAAATGTAAACATGACATATTTCCATGGATATGTAATAATTTTATAATGCTTTTAATAATAAAGATTAATTTATTCATTTTATTGATCAATTAATCAAACATTCTATTTCTCTGTATTTTTTATTTGGTACCAAGTTTTTATTTTAGGAAGTTAAGCTTTTTTCTTTTTTTCAAGCCTGTATCATATTTGTTAATGATTTTAAATACCCTGAGAGAATATTTTTAATTATATATTTCATTATTATTGTATTTATCTTACTTTTATATTTTTACTTGGGTTGATAATAAAATTTGTTTGTTCACTGCAACTATTTATTTCTACATTTTATTGACATATGGGCATGCTTTTGAAAATATTTAAAGTAGATTTCTGATGTAGTCACAGTATCTAAAACACATAATAAAAAGTTGAAATGCAGAAAGTTGAATGAAAAGTTAAATACAGCCAGTTAAGAATTTTTCTCTGGAGCTATCAAGTACATTAGAATATATGCTTTAAAAAAAATACAATAGTTAATTAAATATAATATTTCAATAAATACAATAAAGTATTATTGTCAATTTTGAAATACATATTCATTTCTTATATTGATAAAAATACTTGATAAAAATGCAGTATTTCTAAAGAAATAAAGGAATTTTTCTGGGGCTTTTAAAGTCCTCTTTAGAAATCTTACAAGAAATTATGCTATATTTTTGTTTGTTTGAAGCTAATATTTTTATCAGTGTTGACTGACATTGATGGAAGGGCGTTTTTAAGTTTTTCTTTTTTTTCTTTTAGTTTCTACTTTTTTTTGCTTATCTCAAATTTCTACAGCATTTTTACTCATGTAAATAATTTCTCACAATATGCCCTTTCACCCAGTTTATACCATTATTTCTCTGGTTCCTTGAAAAATGTAAAAGAGGAATAAGTAAAAATTTCACTAGGAATTAAAAGATAAAAAATTAAAAATGTATTCAAGATGCTTTTTGCATAGCAATTTTTTTGGAATATTAATCAAATTTTTCTTTTCTTTTCAGTGGTATAGATATTATTCCAATTCTAGAGTATATCAATCTTCCTGAAGTCCTGATCGAACCCTTTCGCAGCTCATCTCTAGGAAATATTGCAGTGGCATCAGCCTTATATAAATTAGCCACACCTGCAAGGTATATGGTTACTGTAGGTGGAACTACATTTGCTGTTAAATTTTTGACAAAACGGGGCCTTATTCGGCCAGCTCCAACAAAAGCCGAAATCAAAACTCTAATTCAGAACAAGCTAAAAAAAGACAACATTGAAAGTGAGAAATGATGTAGGATTTTATTTATTGTATCATAGATTAAAACATGTTGTGCTTTTATTTGTTGCTGATCTGTGTATTTCTTTATCTAATATTTATTTAATGTTCATGACCATATCTGAAAACTATTTTTGATGTTTGTAATTATAACAAATGTTTGATAGATATAAGCTGCTACTTGTTTTCTAATGAATTTTTTAAAAATTAAATATATTAATTTAATTTATTCTATAAATAAAGTTGGACTATATAACTGTCCTCTTTTATATTCATGGGGAAATTTGTACTCATTTTATTATTAGCATTGAGCACATTAGAGAGAAGTATTCAAACATTCATAGGATAAATAATAGAGTTAATTTGTCATTAAGTATTCAAATTTTTTTTATAACCAATCATACTCCATGGAATTCAAAAAAAAAGTGTTATTTGCATTTACAGTATATTTTATTTTTGTCTTTTCATACCTTCCTATGTTGTTATTCCTATTAATGAAGTTTTTGTAGTGTATTTGGGAAAAAAAAAATCAAGTGACAACATTCTTATTTTATTTCTTATCGATAGAAAATTTAACAATAGTTCATAATGCCATTCCAATCACAGTAGTCAACAGTTATGTACAGTACTTTCTTTTTGGGAAAAAATTTCTGTACTTATTTGAAATTTCTTGGATTTACTTTCATTTTTGTATCTATTAAATGAATACAATTTTCATACTTGACTCAAATTAATAAAAAAAATATTAATTTTCAATAGACTTGGTCAATGTCTTCTCAGTTGAATATGAAAGTTTTTTTTTCTATGAATAATTTTTTTTAAAAAAGCCATATAGTAGTGACCTTAATTTGAAATCGTTTTGGAAAAATAATGAAACCTCCTTTTTTAAAAGTTCAGAACATAAGACAAGCTACTGAATTTTTTATTTTATATTTGATCCATAGTGGCATTTTTTATGCTTTTTTACTGATAGTACATATTTTTAAAAATTTAATAGTTTTTGTTAGCAGAAATAAGTTTTGAAAAAGCATTTAATTATTTTCTAGAAGAATTTTGGTTACAATTAATGGATTACTTCCTTAAAAATTTACACTGTTAGTATTTGAAATAATATTATTGAACAGATTTTAAATAATTTGAATGGCTTTGATAACTATTTGAACGATTTCTTAGATTTTGAGTATGAACAAGTTTTTCTTTGGCATCCTGAGAAATTAGTTTTTTTTTAGAAACTGTCTATTATTTTGAAGATATCTATATACTATATCAATTTTTATATAAAAATATTTTTTCTACCAAAAGGGAAGAAAGGAAGAGGTATTAAAAAAGATTTGGATACCAACATTATCAAGAATGAAAATATTAGTTTTTAAGGTAACTGTGCTTGAAAATTCATCTGCATTCAAAGAAAATAAAATGATTAAGATAATTGTAAAAGATTTGATACAAATATATAAATAAATAAAAAGATAATTCCATGTAATGAATGCATCAGGTATGGACCATATAGATCCACTATTGGTGGCATGATTTTTGGGAACAAAACCCCACCAAAGTACGATTTAAGTAAATTGGGGAATAGGACCCATGGTAGTTTAGTCAAGAATTATCTCTTACCTGTACAAGCTTAAGATTTATTTCTCTTATGGTAGACAATATCTAGAAAATAATGAAAATTCATTAGAAACTTTTGAAATGTTTCTCTGAGACAACCAATTTTTCTTTATGGAAATATTTCTGTGCATTCAACACTATCATTCAAAATTTAGTTCCATGAAAAACATTCTAAAACTTCTTATACTGACCTGCTGAATCTCCAAACTTAAATCTGGTTTAGAATATCTGATGTAAATTGAGCATTATTTATTCTAACAGCCAGAAATTCATGTCATTGCTGATCTTTGAGCTTAATATGAATAATAATAATTCTGACAATTGCTGTTATCCTTTCCCTTACTACATGTGAATTCCTAGACAACAATATGATGCTGGGTTTCTCATGCTGCAAGTGCAATATTAAGTTAACACAATAATAATTAAAATCAATGGGAGTGGTTTCCTCAAAACCTTCTTGTATAATCTATAATAGTGGTGAGATAATATAGGATATATTCCCCACAAAAAAGTAAGAATATTGAATAAGAGAATGCTTTGCACGGCATTGACATACAATAATTATGAAATATTGACATCTGCATTTTTATAGAGTCTAACTTGTGATCATTGGTGAGTTATCTGATGATTAATCCATGGCATGCAGTTAATACTATAAGAAAATTAAGTTCATCTTTGAAATGCATTTTTCCCAACACATTAGAACAAAGATTTGATAGAGGACTACATTCGTAGTCATAAAACCACATACCAATTTTGATTTATTTAAGCCGTTTGATATATTTGATTTATTTTGAATATTTGATATATTCAAGCCTTGTGTGTTTGGAGTTATCATATTAACTTTTTTCTGAAAGTACAGATTGTCAACACCTCATTGGATTTAGCAAAAAATTTAACAAATATGTGCAGTGCAGATGTTGAACCTGTATATCCAATTTTATTTACCTGTCTCTTAGTTTTGTTATTATCTTGCTATTATATTGGATCAGCTAGACAAACAGACTTCCTCCGAATAGATTTTGTTCAGAATTTGATGGAAATCTGTAAATTTGGTGCTAACACCGTATACCAGATTTCAACCATCGAGCAGAAAACATTTTTGAGTTATCTTTGCCATAGACGGACATTACCCCCAATTTTTTTTAGAACTCGGGAAGACCTAAAACGTGGGTATTCATCAAAATTTGAAGTTTACATTTTTTAACAATTACAATTCTGTCTCTGTACTACATATACGAGAAAGTAAAAAAAAAAAAAAAACCCATAATATCTCAACATCTTTCAACCGTAATATCTTTCTCTTTCTTCTCAAACTTTTCGGAGATAATAAACCAAAATAGTGGAAAAAAGAACAAAAATTGGTACTTACATATTAACCCGTCGATCATTTTCGCCAAATCAAAAAATGGTCGCCAATAGATCGCCTACTCGCCAAAATTGGTTTGCCACGTATTCAAAAACATTAAACAATTTTGGCCACCAAAATGAAATTTGGCGTTGTTGGCGGGTAGACGGTCTAATACGTAAGTACCCAACAAGTTAGATGATTTATCTATTTTTTAAAATAATTTTTAATTTTGGGGTTTATTTTCAATTTTTCAATACTTTATTTATCTTATCTATTTTTCAACTTTCAGGCTCTGATAAAAATTTTCATATAGAAATAGGTCTAAAAAATATTGTATATCCTGAAGTTCTTTGGCTAAGGAAGTTTAAGATCTGGTTTTAATGGCTTAAATTTATACTCTAAAGTTTAAAACAGGCAAGTGTAAGAAATATATTTTGTAATATTAGTGACATTATGACTATAAAAAAATGTACCAAAAATAATGCTGATGCATTTTGATAAATGAGTGTAGAAAGGGAATTGAAAAAATTAGTCCAATAAAAAACTATTTAGGGAAAATAAAAGATTCCAGTGGAAAATAACATTTCTACTTGAAATTTCTGTTTTAGCATTATTTAACAAAACATGAAATAAAAATGTGTAACAATTGCCAAAAGAAAAGAAAACAGCGATTCATTTAATGTAAAGTGTATAAAATTAATTTTCAAATCGAAGAAATAAATTTTTATCTTTTATCCTCACCAGTTTGCTACCCCAACATAAAGATGTTTTTATTAAAATGTATTTTAAAAAAAAGCATTCAAAAGTACGAGGAAATATCTTTTTATAAAACTTTTTTCTATAGTTAATTAAGAAGGTGTTCAACACAACCATCACTGAATATGGATTCATGTGAACCTTCTTACTCATTTCACATTACCTTTGCATTTTGCAAAAATAGGCAATTAGAAATGTCATTTTCTACAAAAACTTTCACACCAATAATGTAAAAGAATAATCTTTCCATTGGATGTATGATTTGGAAGTCCAAGAGGCTGAGCAAAGGATAGCTGTTGTGACTTGTAACTCTACTTTCGTTTTCGTATCAACTTATTTTTGATCATCACAGGACAGAGAATTTCTGATGAGCATATCTACAGATGAAGCAGACTTAATTGCTCAAATGATCAGTACATCAAAGAGATGAAAATAACGTAACGTATAAAAGCTTGCTTAAAGCGAAAAAAAAAAGATTCAAAATTTAAAAGAGGAGAAATTTCCAAATTAGTTAATTGAACTTATAAAAAAGATTAAAATGAAATATGCTATGCATATATCAATATATTATCTCAGAACATAATTTGCTGAACGGCCAAGCATCACGTGCTCGAGCAAGTTAAATTATATATATTTTTTCATTTTAATTGTTTCATTGAATGAGTCACTTTATTATTGCAAACGATCCAAAACACTTTGTCTCGCATTGATTGTTAAAAAAAATATCACATTTCCTATTTCTTTCATTTCATATCATCTCGTGCTCAAAATAACATTTTTCTAGGTTTTATTTGCGGTAGTCATTAACTTATTTTTTTAATCGGAGCTTTTGTAAATGCAATGGCAACATATTATTAAAAAGTAATTTTTTTGAGATGCTCGTACAGATAATAAAATTTTTATATTTAGCCTACGGATTTTTGTTTAGGCTACACACCTCATTTTCAAAACAACGTTATGTTCTTACATGATAAAAAAAAGCATTCTATTAAAATCAATTGCGGGTTGCCAGATTCCAAGTTATAATAAGATGTAAGAGAAACAAGAAATACAGAGCTTATTAGGAGTGGTAGAAAAAACTATGTTTTGTTCTACACGAATACACAATAACAAAACACTGCTGAAATATACGTAAGAAAAATTATTGAAATAAGCAGCAGCTCTCAAACAATTACAACAGCACAAAGTGTTCACACAGAACTTGCTAATCAACACTTCAAGGAGAAACATCGCTGAACTACTCAATTGATCTCATCTCAACTCTTCGCTTCTCCCATCTCTGCATCTCTGTTTTTTATAGCTCCCATGATAAAATATCAAAAGTTTAAGAAAATGCAGGAATTCTAGTTTTAATAGTTATCACTGATATTCCCAAATGTTCAGGATCCTTTATTTTTATTGTCGAATTCATTTGGCCAAATTGTCACTTAAGATAGGAAAAAATTAATATCTCTGTAAACTTAATAACTTAATGGTAAAATAAGTGGGAAGGGAACTGATGGAAGGAACGAAACTCAGTGGGAATGGAGGTTGTTACAGCAGTTTGTATAACAAATTATGATTATACTTGTAACATTCATAGCCTAGTGTTCGTAGGATCTATGATTTGAGTGCCTGTGCTCAGGTATATCGCAAAAAAATCGTACAAGATTTGTAGATAAGATTACAATTGTAATTCAAATGATTTATTTTTTAATTTGAGCTTTTGTTAATATAAGGGCAACGCGTTGATAAAGGCTAATAATCAAATAAATTTTCTCATTCACGCGTAAGGTGATCGTCCATGTTAAATTTTATCTTTATTTTGTACGAAATAAATTGTTAAAAAATATAATTAAATTATTTTTTTAAAAAAATTACTAAAAACAGAATTACTTTGTAGGTTAAAATATTAGCACATTAAAAAGATAATTTTTTGATCTTCAATATGATATAAAAATCAATTTTGCTCTATAGCATTTTCGGAAATTATATCGTAAAAATATGAAAATTTTACTTAAATTTTAATTAATTAAAATTTTAAGTATAAATTCGAAAAAATCGTTCCGAGGTGCACATTACCGGCCTTCAA
Source organism: Argiope argentata (assembly GCA_026289955.1). NCBI lineage: Eukaryota > Metazoa > Arthropoda > Arachnida > Araneae > Araneidae > Argiope > Argiope argentata. Next base: position 3,075,919 of record JAOUZG010016704.1, on the reverse strand, counting down.
GCTATACACAGGTTAAATTTAATAACTATAGATTGAACCATCTGGCCTGTAGAGTGCCAACATATACACAAACACACACTTGAGCTTAATTTTAAGTATATAGATAAAAAGTTTAAATGTAATTACACAATAACAATTAATATTTAATAATCTGATGAAATTCAAACTTATCCACCAAAAAATTCAATCGCTTGCTTTTGCTAATGTTACAATTAAGATTAAAAGTAATGCTTTTTTTTGGACATTACTTCAAATATAAGATTACTTTTACATTTTCATTTTGTGGTTTTTAATTATTTTAAGTTGTATACATTACAATTTGCTTTGATTTATTTAATTACGTTTATATTTTTAGGCTTTTTCAAATAACAAGGTGATTTTTTTAAAAAGAAATATGCATTTAATATTAATATTTAACATCCTATAAAGCCAATGATGTTGATGAACAAGCTGGTCACCAAAGAGGGCAATTACTATTTAGCCTGCAACATATTAAATGTATTATATAGAAATCTACCTTATGATACTTTTTACAAAACTCTAATAGCATGGAGGCTTTAAGAATTTAATTTGATATCGTATCTAAAATGGGGAGAATATTTTATAAAGGTTGTCTCAAAATTAACGCAAGATTTGAGTTTAATTGAATTAATAACACAGTTTGTAATTTTAAGATTGTTATTTTTTTATTGAATCATTAAATACATAAGATAGGGTTATTTATGGAATAACAAATCGGGCAAATGGCCTCCACGGCTTTGCTGGCACCATACACACTCTTTTGTCGAAATTCTTCATGACCATTTTGCATGTGGTTGAATTTCCTTGATGAAACATTACATTTCCTCTTCACATGTGTGCTTGTGAGCTTGCTGGCATAGATCTTTGACTAAAAATAAGCCCATAAAAAGAAATCCAACGGTGTTGAATCACACAACTTGGGGGGCCAATTTTCAATATTTTTAAATGTAATCACCAGGTTTTCATTATTTTTTAAAATATTGTTCAATAATGAAAACGCGTTGTTGTATCGTGTAACGTTCCATTTTTATTAACCCTAAACTCTCAACTATAATAGTGTTCATTTTCAGGGTTGCTCACAAGTTACTGCAAAAAAGGGTGGCAAATTCAAATCTTGCATTAATTTTAGGACACCCTTTATATTTTTCAAATTTATATTTTATATATAATATTTAAATATATTGTAACGAAAATTACTGGATTCGCATGTAGTGAATTATGGCGTTAAGACAATCAGCAGGTCTTAGTAGAAAACAACAACGACGTTTATTTGTTACGAAGACAGTAATGCACAGGCAACGAATACATTGACTACATATATGTACAGCCGAGATGAACACACAGCAGCACACTACAACAGACAGTAGTCCACAGGTAAAAATCGAATGCTGCACAGCGGCTAGACCGAATCCAGTCGAAGAGGGGATCTCCAAACGGCTGAAATTCTCACTGTCTCCTCGCTTTAGTTGCCGACTCTCTATCACACAACTGATTTCCCCAACCCCCAAGGAAACTGTTTCTACTGTAGACAACAGGACTCGGCACACAGCAGTTCAGCATTCGTTCGAACTCCACACAACGCTGGCACTCCGCCGCTGCTTTGTTATCCTCTCGAAGACTCGTCACTTGTCTTCTACTCCATCTCTGCTTTCGATAAAATTCACCGACGTGGAACAATACGAGGTACCTAGTCCCGGCAGGGGCTTACCCTCGGTAATGGTGGAAGTGAGTAGTGGCCTGGCGTTCACTGAATGACGTGGAACTCTGCGATGCAGCCTGGTAGTTTCGATAAAATTCAATTCACCTACTGGTATTTTATAGCTTTCGGAAGGTGGGCGGAGAACTTTCTGGGTCAATCAGGGTGAATCTCAGTTTCTATTGGACAGATCGTTAAAATTCTTGAAATTTTCAGCAATATATATATTGTCGCCAAATGGTCGCCAAGTTTGTCTCCAAGCTCTAGGATCAATGACGCGGCGCCCACTCAGTACGCAAAAGGGCTGATCGTATAACGGTCGTTCTTACGATTCTACTATCCGTGCTGGGAAGCGAAACTAGGAGGTTCGTAACAGTATATTTTGTATATATTTCAAATTAAATATTTTTTTGTCAAGGTGTAAGGAAATGTAGATTGAAACATATGATTTATTTGAATATTTATTTTGGTTCAATATTAGCTTGGCTAAGTTATTACTTTCTAAAAGAAATATTTTCAAAGTTCTATATTAATTTTTTAAAAACTTTTTAATATTCTAAGTACAGCAAAAGTGTCATAATCGTCAAAATTTTGAATTCTTGATTATGACGAATCTCCATGTTTCAGACCTCCCCGAATTTGATACCTCCCCGAACGAAATCCATTAAGAAAAAAAATCTGTCTGTCCGGTTTTCGAAATATAAGTCAACACGATAACTACGAAAAGAAGAAAGCTAGATGAATAAAATTTACTACATTGATTTAATATTTAAAATGTAGATATTTTTCAAATTTGGAGCCAAATATGTGAAGGAGGCGACCTTTTCCTAGTCTCCATTTTCACAATCATGTATACGCCATAACTCTGAATGTATGAAATTTAATATGGGATTTTGTAATTACAGTTGTAGTTCTTTGTCAAATCGTGTAGTTTCAATAGTTGGGAAAAATGCCTACCAAACACAAATTCAATTTTCCCATAGGCATTATTTTTGCTTATCTACTATTAATAACATGCCATGGATTAATCGTAAAGTTTTCTCGACAGATTCAATAAAAATATTAGATTTACGCCAATCATCTACATTTCATAACTATTGTTGGTCAACGTCAAGCAAGGATTCACTATCTTTATCCAAGTCCACAATTTTATGCGGGAATAATAAAAGTATTATCAAAGAAAGTTTTAGAAAAAACACTGGCGGTAATTTTTCCATAATTCCTGAAAATGTTGTTGTTGTTACTTATGGCACTTGCCATGGACAAGTACCGCTGATACATCAGCAGATTTTAAGCCAAAGAAATGCTTCTCTTGTTTTAAGTAGCGCCAACTAGGGTCATCACATTCGCTTGCACAGCCCCTTTCTACAGAGGGGGGGTACATTCTCACGTCTCACTGATAGCACACAGAAGAACAGCCATGCCAGAACCGGGACTCGAAGCTGGTACTCCCAGAACACGAGGAAGACCCGCTACCTCTAAGCCAGAAAGCCGGCATTCTTAACGATAAAAGATGGAATCGATTACTTCTTGAATAAATGCAACTATTATCAAATCCCATTTTAACGAACGTTTTTGTTACATGTTCATAAGTTCACAACATTAGATTTGCTAAAAATAATAAAAGTGAAACTATTAAAAAACGGCATAATATTTTTTTTACTACTTTTAATAAATGGAGTTGAAGCGATTGAATGATAATTATGCCTTAAGTTATTTTAAAAAAAGTTTACATATAGACGAATTGATACAATCATGTAGTAATAATTCAACTTATTTCTTCATAATAAAAAACTACTTGGTATTTTTTTTTTTGCTAAAATTTAGTAGAAAAGTTTGAAAATATTTTTTCTAACAAAAAAAATCGTTTTTTAAAACCATTTAAAAGAAAGGAGACAGATACACTGTGTCTTCTATTTCAAAATCATTTGAGAAAATGATAGAAGAATAAATGTTCTCTCTTTCTTTAAAAAGAAAAATGGAAACTCCATTCTTGGAGATTAATTATCAAAAAAAGAACACATAATGACAATTTTATGGTTCTTTTACTGGAAATACATTAAAAAGTTTTAATGGTTTCAGCCAGCAGAGATAAATTTGAGAAAGATAAAAATTTTAGGAGAAGGAAGGGAATTTTAGATCTCTATAACCGTCTGCTGGTTTAAATAATTTCGCTGGAAACGCATTGAATAAAATTATTGAAAAAAATTCACTTGGGAACGATGTAAACTTTATTATATATCTAATAGTTTATTATATATTTTAAGGTCGATTAATTTTAAGGTGAAACACTAAGAATTAAATATTTGAATAAATTTTGGTACATTTCCGTTCCGAGCGAAAAATCGCCAAATAATGCAAAATTCCGCCAAATTTCTTAAGCGATTTTTCGCTTACGCCCGGCTAATGCAAACGTACCTAAATTTTGACCTTAATTGCTATTATTTATACTACAAATAAAATAAAAGAAATCAGTTAGAGTATAATTGAGTAAGAAAATAAAATTTTTAGATTTTCATGAATGGAATTATTTTTGTATATCTAACTGAAAATTTATGTTTTCCGATTGATTTAAAATTGCCGGTTTTGAGGAAATTTTTCAATATTTCTGTAACTTGATTATGTAACCTGTTTTATTAAACTGTCTTACCTTTTATTTTATTACCGTATCATAAACATTATCATGTGAGAACATGATATTGTTTTAGGAAGGAGGTTTTGTGGCGTCAACCAAAACCCGTAGACGAAAAATAAAATTCTTTATTATCTGCACGATCATCGCAAAAAGTCAGCTTTTAATAAGATGAACCATCCCATTTACAAAAGCTCTGATTAAAAAAAAATTAATGACTACCGCAAATAAAACCGAGAAAAATGTCATTTTGAGCACGTGATTTTATGAAATGAAATAAATAGGAAATATGATATTTTGTTAAACATTAAATGCGAGACAAAATTTTTTGGATCGTTTACAATACAAAAATTAGTAATTCAATGAAACTATTAAAACGAATAAAAATATAATTTAACTTGAACGAGCACGTGGTGCTTGGCCGTTCAAGAAGCGGTGTTCTGACACGATACATTGAAACATGCATAGCAGATTTCATTTTAATCTTTTTTATCTTGTATATAAAATTTTAAATAAGTTTTCTGTAAAAAGATATTTTTGAAGAAAACAATCGTTCATAGCAATGTTTTCTTAAAAAATTATTCCAATATTAAAATTTAATTTTCTGAGATTTTTCACTAAAGAGTGTTTTATAGTTTCATCTAGAAACTAAAGTCAATGTTAAACATAAATAACATTTTTATTTATGTTTAACATTGACAATTATGTTAACATTATTTATGTTTAACATTGACAAAGTTACGAAAACGGTAATTTTTTCATTAAAAAAGCCTTTTTTAATGAAAAAATTACCGTTTTCGTAACTTTGTTCAGTTATATTTCAAAATTATTTTAAATTAAAAGAAATATTTTAGAACTAAATACTGATAACTCTTATAAAAATGACTCTTGAATGGATTTATTTATATTTAGAATATAATTTTGCAACGATAATTGTTGTAAAGTAAAAATAATATTTCGAAAGCTTAATTTTACAATATTTTATATTTTCGAAGAATATACATTAAAAAAAGTTACAATTTACATGACATGCCACAAATTACGCATTTGGATGATATTTTAGGTGGTAGAGTTATCGACCTTTTTGGAATGCGGGCGTGCAGAGCTGGAAGTATCCGATGAACCTTGGAATTACCCAATATGTCATCTCCAGGCTTTGGCAATGATTCCAAGATTATGATAATGTGTATAGACGTTATAGCACAGATCACCCCTGAGAGTTACAACTCCGAATGAGAACTGGTGTTTGACAGTTTCTGCCAAAAGAAACAGACGGTGCACAGCAAGAAAACTTGATATGGAAACAATTAGTATCCAAGAAAAACTTAAGTTTTGAGTCTCAAAGTAGCGTTGAAAACGTTTCGAATAATACTGCAAATTTTTTAATTCTCCATTTGATTTTAAATTAAAAATTTAACAAACATTTTAATTTTTTATGAACTTTTATTTATTCTTACCCTCAAAAAAATTAATCAATCAAATTCCATGGCTCAAAAATCAACCATTTTCACTGTATAGAAATTTGAAATATTTTTAATTATGTCTCTCATAATTTGGATTCCATACCTATTTTGCTGTAAAGTTGTAAAACATAATCAAAAATATTATTACAAACTTAGCAAAATTAACCCTTTATCTAATGACGGTACTTATAAATAACATTTAATCCTTGGATTATATTCTTGTAATGCAACTATTTTTGCTGGTGGTATTCTAAAAATACGGAGAATGTAACCCAAATAGAAAGAAGTAAATATAAACTAAAAGTAGGAATAAAAATATTTAATTAATAATTAAATTAGTTAAGATATTTCTATTATTTAAAATTTTTCTCTTTGGTTTTCTGGGATTATTCTGTAATGAAACTTAACTACTGGTGCAAAAATGGAAACATAATTCAGTAGATAAAGGTTTAATACATTAATGAAAATAAGCTTATAAAGAATATTTCGTAATACAATAGTTATAGATCTTATAATTCTGTGCTGCTGTCTATAGTTCTCAAAAAATAAATTTTGATTTTTTAAAAAAAGAAATTAGTTTTATCTGCGTTGCATTAAAAAAATTAACTCCAAAGTTAAACGCCTTAAAAAGATTTTTAAGTTTTTTTTTTTTTGAAAATAATTTTTTTTAACAAAATACATATTTTAAATTTTCGAAATGATTTAAGATTCTTTAAATAGAATTTATATGAATGTAAATATGTTGTCAAGAAGAAAAAACGCACACAACTGTGAGTGTGTGTGTGTGATAGAGAAAGGAAGATCATAAAATCGCGATGTAAAAAATTGATAGATGCATATATAGGATTCATAAAAAATATAAGTATATGGTCCAAGGTAAAAAACGATGAGAAAGAATTATGATAAAACTATGACGTAAAAATTAATATATGCATGTATCGAATTCATAAAAATATAAGTATGCTGTCAAGGGGAAAAACACAGAGAAAGAAAGAAAATAAAACTACGATGTAAAAAACTAATAGATTCATGTATAGAACATAAAAATATTAAGTATGTTGTCAAAAAGAAAGAAAATAGGGAAAGAAAGATTATAAAACCGTGATGCAATAAGTTAATAGATGCATCAATAGAATTTATAAAAGTATACACAGAAAAGAAAGATAATATAAGTATACACAGAAATAATAATATGAGTATACACATAAATAATAAAATAAGTATACACAGAAATAATAATATAAGTATACACAGATAAAGAAAGATCATAAGACTGATATGTAAATAATTGATAAATGTATAGATGGAACTTATAAAAATATGAGCATGTTGTCAAAGGTAAAAAAAATAGAGAGGGAGAGAGAAAGATAAAACTGTGGTGCAAAAAGTTAATAGATGCATACATAGAATTTATAAAAATATAAGTATGTTATCAAGGGTAAAAAACATAGAGGAAGAAAGATGATCAAACTATGATGTAAAAATTAATAAATGCATACATAGAATTTATTAAAATGAAAGTATGTTGTCAAAAGGAAAAACACAGAGAAAGATGATAAAATTGTGAAACATCTGTAAAAAAATTAATAAAGGCATATATAGAATTTATTAAAATCTTAGTATGTTGTCAAAAGGAAAAACACAGAGAAAGTTGATAAAATTGTGAAACATCTGTAAAAAATTAATAAATGCATATATAGAATTTATTAAAATAATAGTATGTTGTCAAAGGGAAAAATGCAGAGAAAGATGATAAAATTTTGTAACATCTGTAAAAAATTAATAGATGCATACATAGAATTTATAAAATTATAAGTATGCTGTCAAGGGGAAAAAAAGCACAGAAAAAGAAAGATGGCAAAACTGTGATGCAAAAACTTAATAGATACATATGCATAGAACTTATAAAATTGTAAGTATGCTGTCTAGGTGAAAAAACATAGGAAAAAACATGATAAAACAATGATGTAAAGAATTATCATGTCTTATGTTGCTGTCCGATTTCAATCACACAAATTAAAAAATATACAGCAGCTGCATAATTAAGACCACCGTATGAAAGAAACTAATCAAGATGGAGCAATTCATTACGAATTCCGTACAAACAATAACATCTTAACCATTACCGCACCAGCAAATATTACTCGAAATTGTTTCAACTGTCTTTTATAATTACGATAAATGTTCTTTTCTCGGGGGAGAAATCTTCGAAGACAATTTCTCCAATTTTCCATACACCCTCATCGCATCCCTCGGGGGAAGATTGATGGCGACCGGAGGATTAAGTTGCCTAAATCTTTTTCCAAATCCCTGGCTGCTTTAATTAGATACAAGGGCGCAGACTTCTTGCAGAGATGGGGCTTTTTTCTTCCGCTAACCAGGCCTCAGGATGATGAATGGGGCGACTACAAATAAAAGAGGAACATATGGATCATCTATTATCATAAGATAAGATTTTTGATCATATATTTCTAAGTGAGGCGAAAGTCCGGGGGAATGGTAACGCCGGTATTGTTCTGGGGGAAGGTCTTTCCTTTGTGTAGTGGTGGACAGGTTAAGGCCATTTTTCTTTTGCGAGTGTGTCGCTGGGGGTGCGTGATTAAATGCGGGATTTTAGAGCTTTTCTTGGCAATTTACTACCTGATGCGACCCATTTTGAAATTAAGTTGAGGCGTTTCGTGCTGATTTATTTTTCGGTTCGTAACTGATGACGGGATTGTGGAACTGATACAAGAACTTGGAATTATTCCCCGTGACAGCTGATGAAAAATTACCGAAGAATTCCAGAACTATGAGATTCTTTTATTGTTGGTGTTGTACTATAGCTAGGTCCTAAATGTCACTTAATTATGCTGCCTAGCATGGATTTTGCATTCTATTTATTACTTTTTTTTCTCGTTTTGGAAAATCGAATTATAAAAAGTAAGGACGTTGACAAATATACAAAGCTTTTACTAATCACCAAAACCAGATAAAGTTTGGGACGCCTAAACTTTGCTTTCCAATAAATTCAAAATTGTTCTTTTCGCATAAAAAGAAAATTCTTCATTTAGAAGTATGCTTAAAAAGAAAAATATTTTCCGAGAAGAAATTATTTAGAAAATGAGGTACTCTGTGAATATTTTATACACGTTTTATCAAAGCAAGTTTTTACGTTTATAAACATATAATAAAAAATAACCCTTGGCCAAAAAATAAAATGGATAAATTACATTTATGGATCTACCCTTTTCCTTAATTTTTGTTCAAAAAAATTATAGCTTTGTAATTATTTTTAAAGAAACTTTGGGCTAATCATTTCATATTTGGTAATACGAATATAAGTTTAAGGGTATGACTAAAAGGTAAAAATTAGGGATTTAATGTATTCATATGGAAAGAGAACTCTATTTTAAAATTTTAATATCAATACAAATTGAATATAATTTCTATGCATAAAATGTAGAGTTAAATTCTGAATTTAAATAAGCTTTCTTATCCCCAAAAGACACCATTTTGCCTATAAATTAAGAAGACGAGTCTAAATTGAGTTTCAATTATCATCTTTTTTATTATCAAACTTTGTTAGATGAAAATAACAGCATATTGCAAATCAAGATAGATTATAGACATATAAATAGCAAAAATATTTTTATAATTCAAATTTTTTTTAACGGTTAAAAACTTTAAGGCCCAAGGAAAAAGAACAAAAGAATTAATTTATGAGTTTATTTAAGCGTTCTGATGCACTGGGTTAATTTAGTTTTTGAATATAAGGGACATTTTAAAAGAATAAAAAGGTGTTGTTAGAAAAAAGCTATGTAAAACAACCTGCAGTTTTAATCATTTAGTTTTTAAAAGTTAGTTAAATTCGTCTTAAATAAGGTTTTTGATTTTATGATAAAAAATATCATCTTTGAAATTTTTTTAAAAATATTATACGGAATACTTGTTTTCCCTTTTTCTTTTAAATGTACTTAAACTAAATGTACTTATTCTCTCTTAGTAAGAGATTAAACTGATCAGAAAATTACACAAGATATCTCTATTAACATATTTTTATCATGGGAGAACATGATGTTATTTTGGTTGGAGGTTTTGATTTTTCCAAATTATTACTATGCTTCTTGACAGAAGATGCGCTTTTAAAAGGCTGACGAAGAACTATGACATCAGAGCTGTTATTTCATCTCAAAATTGATTTAACACACACACACACACACACACACACACACACACACACACACACA
>JAOUZG010016704.1:3048477-3065778 GCA_026289955.1 Argiope argentata | reverse complement strand
ACACACACACAGAGAGAGAGAGAGAGAGAGAGAGAGAGAGAGAAGTAATGTGTTTGTTTCAAACGGGTTTAAATTGGTTAAATTGATTAAGACAAATAATGACTTAAAAATTATACTGTTCTCACATGGTAATTTGAAATTTGCTATCGAAGATTTTCTTTTCTTTTATTGACTAAACTCATAAGAGATTGAAATTCTGAAGTTGTGTAAGATTTATAAAGGGTTTCCACAAAATGTTGAACAAACGTTTATTTACTTAACTATAAAATTTCGGCATGTATTTCCATTTGCAAAGTTTCATCAAATGAGGCAAATATGTGAAAAAATTTGGTTTATTTAAAGACTGCGATTAAAATGTTACAAAAATTAAATTTTCACGCCGGCCACCCAGCATCGGAAAAAAGATCAACGAGTAAAATATTTTTCTTTACTTTACTTTCTTTAGTTTTTATTATTCTTATAATATGTAAGTTCATAACTTCAGGCATTAAGTTGGGCTTTTTTAATTATCCAGCAAAGATTTGCTATATTTACAAGAAATGAAAATGAAAGAAATGAAAGCAATCTTGTAAATAAAGTTAAATATGAACCAAGTCATGTGATGCAGGATACAACTCAACAGGTACTTGTATACCATTTATAAAAATATTTAAAAAGAAATTCAGCATCCGAACTTCGTCTTACAGTTGGCATACGATCACCATCCTGGTAATTATTGACTTCTTGAATTTGTAAAAATTTATTGAGACTGATGCCTAAGTTTTAAAGACTTGAAAAAACAGGTTTGTCTTTTTGTGGTTTATTTGTAACATCAGTAAATTTAGACAAAAAAATTCTAATAACAATTTAAATAACACTTGAGATACAAAAGGCACATGCTTACGCCATAGTGTGGCAGGCCGACACAGCTGCACGTACCATAATATTCGGCGGAGAGCCGAGATCGCATCATAGTACATAAATTTTTAGCTATCTTCTGCTGGAAAAGTAAATTTGCAAAATCACCCGGGAAATCTTCTACGTTGGGCAATCGTCATATGCATCATAATTTGGAATACAAACTCTCAGAATCATAAGTAGTGTTCTTCGTGTAATTAGATTATAACGCTATAGTCAGAGACCTCACATGTTATATATCAAAATACTTGTATTAACGTGTTCTATTCGAATCTGTAAAATTAGACGTTACATAACCCGTGGGACATTCTGTATTTCCTTATGAGGAAATCTTTTCAAAGGAAAAAGTAAATGAATTTGCACTATCAAAATCTTATCAATTTTGGAAATAGATGGCTGTATTTTAAGTAATTTTAAAGATGAAATATTGAAAAATTCTGCATAATTTTTTTTTTAAAAAAAGAACTGGATAGTAGATTAATGAATTTTCTTTATGATTCATAGCTGTATGTAACATTGAGAGTTTTGAGAAAATAAATAGTCATAAAGATAATCATTCTGAAATGCTTATTAAAAGGTCAATTATTACTGTAAATCTAATAGCAACGCTTTGTTTTTGAAATCCATTTCAGAAAGTAAGCACTTTTGATAACAATATTTATTATAGATTGAACTGAAAAAAAATCAAATGTCTGAAAGCGCCACTCTCAAATAAATATTCAATTTAAAATAGTATTCTTTGTCGGGAAATGAAATCCATTCTCCATTTTCAATGAAAAACTATTTTTTAAAATTTTTGAATGACAAAAAGAACAATTTTGGCTTTTTTATGCAGTTGTTTTTAATATTTTTCAATTTCTACTATTGATTTACCTTCTCCCTATATATATATTGTTCAAATTTTATCCTTAAAAAATACTTTTTATTCACACATCCAAATTCAAATAAATTTTTCAAACTCGAAGTGGATGACATCTGATAAACTGTAATATTTTAAACTTAAAAGTTGTCCTTTATTGTACTTTAAAATCCAAATTAGAACTGTCTTTTGAAATATATAATCCCCACTCCCTGCTGGGTACTTAAAATTCAAAGATGAGAAGCTTCCAATTATTTTTGTTTTTTGATTCTTGCCATCCTACTGGGTATAGAAAAGGTGTGGGATTATCTAACATTTACTGATATGCCTCTTATGGGAGAGGCTGTACCGTAGCCAGTAATAGTCTTTAGGACCCAACCATAGTTCCCGCCAATGTTATCGAGGCGTTTTAATCATTCCAAGGTTTCTGTTGGCTTTCAAACGAAAAGGAGAAAATGCTCACGATTTTGAATGATTTATTGAACGAACAAGTTTTCATGTAGTATAATTGCTTTTAAATTTCCGATACTCATCCTTTGTAGTATAATATCAATAAGTAGATATAACATACTTTAATTTTAAATTCAAATGACATTTACTAAAGAATTGTTTTAATTAAAATCGGAGACTCCATAATTCGATTTCTGTTCCAGTTAAAATGTTTCACATATGAAAATTCTTTCTCAATTCCTACTATTAGTTTACACACTCCCTATATATATCTTGTTCAAATTTTCAATCGTTAATAAAATACTTTTTATTCATCCACTCGAGTTCAAATACATTTTTTTAAAACTTGTAGTGGATGATATTCGATGCTAATACAGTTTTTTCAAATAATAATTAATTTAATTTATTTTTAACATTTTAAATAGAATTTTAGCAGTTTTTAATGAAATTTGAAATCAATAGGCAGTATCTCCATCGGTAAAATAGGAGGATTTCGGTATTTTTCACTTGAAGGTAAAGAATGCGAGTTCAATTCTTGCAAAAACTAATCATTTTTTGATAAATTATTTATATTAAGTGTAATTTAATAAAAAGCAGCTAAAATAAAAGAAACTTCTTTGTTGATCCACTTAGGAATTGGTTAATTTTTTAAATATTAGGTTGGGGGAAAAGAAATCCATTATTATTTTACAGCCCTCTATCGAGAAAATGATGGATTTCTTTCCATTATTTTAAATGTCTTTTCGATTATTTTCTTTCCATACGGAATATTTGAAAATAATGGTAAAAGAAATCCATTATTTTCTCGGTATATGGCAGTAAAATAATAATGGATTTCTTTTTTCCCAAACTAATATTACTTGTTTATCAAATCAATTGATTTGATGAGGAATGCATTAGTAAACAGTTATTTAAAATGGAAATTAATTAGAAATATAGAAAATTTTGTTTTAGATGTTTTGACTTAAGGAAGGAAAATAAAAAAAAAGAAGTTTCAATAAAATGCATTAAGCCATGTTCGAAAAGTTTCCCTTTACCAACAAATTAATATCGTTCCATTAAATACAAAATTCATAAGTATTATACGAAACAATCCGCAGTGGATGATTTTGGATTAATAACTATTAATCCAATTCAATCGGCTTTGAGTTAGAAATGAAAGTAAGCTTAGGATAAGTACTTCTGACCTATTCTAGGGAAACCGGAATTTTTATACAGAAAACTGGATGTTCACTTTATGAACATAAATGATTTAAAAATTAGCTAATCTTTCGCGTATTCCATTGCGGTCGGGAACATAGCTTATCTTCACATTGTATTAGAATCCTCATTATGATAGCTTTAATATTTACGCATTTGACAATTTCGATTGCACATCGTACTTTAGGTTCTAGAGTTATAGATAATTTGATGAAACAGTCCATGCTTTATTATTTCAGATATTTTGAATAAAGAAGTTTTTAATCAATATTGCAACTAGCTTAAGTTCTCAAACTTAAAGATAGATTTATAAAAGTCAAGATTTCCATTTTTTTTAAAGCTTTTCTTCTATACGTAGTATATACAAAGTATAGCAATCGTTAAAAAATATGAACTCGAGAATTCGACGATTTTTAAAAATTTTCCTTAAGTAACAAAGATAAAAAAAAAAGGGAAAAGTCAGTTGGTTTTTCCGCCTGTCTGTAACAAAGAGAACTCAAAAACGCTTTTTGCTAGACGGTTGAATTTTAGCTTACGTTTTTTACACAAAGGATGCAGATATATATCAACTTTTGAGTGAAATATGTTTAGGGTAAGTCCGCCTATTCGACTAGTTGAATATAATTAATGCTATAATTACAAAACGAAGAGATCTAGATAGATAAGATTTAGTACGTTGATTTAAAATCTTTAATGCCTGTGAAAGTTTGAGTGAAAATCACCAACTTGTTAATTGCCTAAAGGTTTATATTCTCAAAAACATGTACACGTGATAATTAAAAAATACAATGACTTAAATATATCCAATTTGTTAAGGGATTTTGTAATTACAAGAGTAGTTTTGCGTCGATTGAGAAAAACGTGTCTTAAGCATAAATTTAATTTTTTGGATGCCCATTAACCGTCACAAGAGATTAACTCTCAAAATACTCATTAAAAATGACACAACAGATTCAGTAAAAATGCTGAATTCAAATCAAAAGCTAATATTTTGGGGCAATTCCAATTAAATGTCATGCAAGGCCTTCTCTGGCCCGACAATTTTGTTAGAGAATATGCGACAAAATTTAGGGAAAACCACGACTTCTGGTTCTTTTTACACTTTACAGTGAAGACAATGGCCTAAAATACCTGTAAAAATATTTATCAGTTAAATTATAGTAACTAAGACAGCATTAGTGAGTAAAAAAAATTAAAATAGTATCCCCAGATAGCTAAAAATTTAAAGACGGCACGTTATAAGTTCTTTTTTCAATTCCTACTGTTAGTTCACTCTCTCCCTATATATATATCTTGCTCAAGTTTTCGATCATGAATAAAATACTTCTTATTCATCCATTCAAGTCTAAATACATTTTTTAAACGTGTACTGGGTGATACTAGATGTTAATACAGCTTTTTTCAAATATTAACTTAAATTAAACTGTATTCGACAAGCAGTAGCTCGATCGGTAAAATGAGAGGATTTCAGCTTTTTTCACGTGAAGGTAAAGAATGCGAGTCCAATTCTCACGAAAATCAATCCTTTTTCTAATATTATATTAAATATATTAATTGTAATTATTTAATAAAAGGTAATTAAAATAAAATTTTCTTTGTTGACCTAAATAGGAATCGACTGAAATTTTTTATGCTATTTTTTGTTTGTTAGCAGGTCTGCCTCATCAATTTCCCGTCATTTTCATCAATAATAATCTGGTGTAGTTTTTTTTTTGCTGGAAATATTTAATGCAAGTTATGTTCTTCCTTATTTTTAGTTTTTCAATTAAGAGGTATATAAAAAAGTAAAGTAATTGACAAACAAATTCGAATCCTTGATTTTTGACGAATCTTTGAGTTTCAAAGCTCCTCTAGTCCGAAAACCATATTATTGGAGTTATGCCTGTCTGTATGTGAACGTGATGATTCAAAATGCTGGGGAATTAAATTTTGTATATAGTTTTTATGTAAAATTTCCCAATTTTTATCAATTTTTTTAAACAAAATCTATTTTCAAGAAGTCTATCTGTACAGCTGCCTAAATATAATTTAATACAAGAACCACAAAGCATAGGGATCTAGATGGATAAAATTTGATAAGCAGATTTAATATCTAAAATAAAGTTGAGTATCAAAGTTGGAAGCCAATCAGTTGAGGGGTTAGTCATCTGTAAGTCATTATTTATAAGCATTTAAATACGATAGTTCAAAAATTGTTTTAATATACAAAATTTGGTGATGATGATCTCGTGTTCCGTTTTAAAAATGAAAGAGGTGTGCTGTAGCTTCTGAGGTAAGGCACCCGAGGGCAGAAGTCTGGCTTTTAGCTCAGATGAGGATGATACACACACATTCGCTTGCACAGCCCCTTTTTACCGTGGGGCACATTTACACAACTCATGGTTAGGGCATGGTTGTTCTCAGATGACAAGTAAATATGCCCTAACCGGGACTCGAACCTGGGACGCTATATCCCGAAGAACACGCGCTTTCTAAGTGCCAGAACGCTGTACCAAAATTTGGCAACATTCAGAGTTAAATATACGAAATTAGAAATATGTTTTGGGATTTCTATAGTAGCTCTGTGTAAAATTTCAGTTTGAAATTCTTCCTTAAAGCTACAAAAGGCTTCCAAAAAAGTACACTGAATATATACTTCTTTCAGTGGTCGGCTATACACAAGAAGTACATTAAAAATATCGTAAAAATCATCCTTACAAGACTACTGGTTTGTAAAACAGCATCTTGGAGCTTTATTAATGTGACAGTGATAAACTGATCATAAACGATTTCAAATAATTCAATAAAATCAAATCTTCAATTCAGAATTAGAATTGATGATCGTGGAGAAATCTTGATTTTTAAGGGTAGAATTGTCATTTTGTTTTTTCCCAGAAGCATTCTTAAGGAATTATTTAACTGAATCTGCAACCGTATCTGACGGAAGGAGAACAACCATCAAAATAGCTTGTGCAATCTGGTAGCGATAATATGCCTCTGGTATTAAATGAAAATATTGTATAGATCCACGTTCTTTAATAAAAACTTGTTTTTCTTAGATCTGCCTTTAATTTCGTTAAGATTCTACATCAGTAGCTTTTAAAAAATATATTTTTCTTTTAATAAAAGGAGGAGATGCAGGAGGAATCTGATTTCTTCTTAATCTTATTTTTTATGCTCATTTGCTCATTTCTTAATGAATTTCTAAAATCTTTACGAACTTATAAAGCCTTTTCTTATTAAGAGTGCGATAATAATTTAATTACAAATTGAACGATGAAAATGACTGTGCAAAACGTAACAATTCATTTGTACATTCACTGACTCGGTGTTAATTGATTTACAAATTTTCAAAGGCATTTGATTCCTTTCGTTTTTAATTAGATGATTAAAATGAAGCATTTCTTTTTCTTGATGTGTATTTTCCCTTAACATTTAAATTAAATACTACTTCAAAACCGAAAGAGAAATTACTCATAATTATTCAGTTTTCTTAAAAATTAATTGGATTTTTTTAAAAAAAATTATGCTTTAAGGATTATGCGCTTTATCTCTGCATCCAAAAGAAAGTAAAATTGATTTAGTTTTTTTGCTTAAACTTATTATTCTGATTTTAGGCTTTTGTTCAATTAGTGGGTCTTTTGTTTAACTTTTATTTAAAATATATTGATCTAAAAATAATTATTTGGTGTAGTAATTTTATTCAATTATATTTTTAATTCTATTGCTAGACATTGGGCCTATGCGACATGTCAATGTGCCGATGTTTTTTACACATGTTTTCGTCGTGAACTACAATGAAAGATAGGTTAGAATACGATCATGGGCCATTTCAATTCAGTTTAGTAACATTAGCGTCCCATTTCAAAAAACAACAACACTAAGACTATTTTAGTGGAGGTCTCGTTACTTTGAACTATCGTCAGATGTCAAAGCTTAGAATTCCCTTTTCAAATTTCCGCACTACCCCTGCAGCAAGATATTTTACATCGAAAGATCTGAACGTCACTAGATCTGGTCTTTGGTTGAAAACAGGGTTTCGTAACTAGAAATTTCGGTTCCAGGAAACGGGACCTTATCATAAAGCTATTATGGATACCGGAACTTGAAGCGGTAATATACCGTTTTTAAGAGCATAGCATTAGAGCAGTGTGTTTTCTGGAAAGAGTTTCAATCTTTGTTCTTCCTCCTGGCCTAGCCCCCAATTATTTTTGCGGGAGTCTAACCAAATCTTCGAAAAAATTACTAGACTCTTCAAATAATAGGGGTTTTAGCTGCGAGGTGTGCAGTTTTTTTTTTTTTAAATATATGTGGTTTTGGTTTGAAAACTAAGATAAAAATAATGCAAATAAAGGACGAAGATACTTCTTAAAAAATAAAAGAATTTATTTAAAGTTAAAGGAAAAAGATTACAATTGGGAATATTTACAGGGAAATAGGCAATGGATTAAAACATGGAGATATGAAAAAAACAAACAAACAGAAAGTTCGATAATTCCCTCTAGGAGGACGTTAGAAATCTAAAAATAAGTGCATTATGGGACTGAAACAAGTTATCGCATAGTTAGCGAGAACGAAAGCGTGGAACGTCTTTATCGAACGGGGATTAGTAGACCTTTGCCTGAATATTATTTGTGTAGGTGTTTTGAAGGTTCGACAGATGGCGTTGCTCTGGTACGCTATATTAATTAAAATTATCGCCCTCTGAGCGATCTAACCTTTTACAATCTTCGCTTTGAATCACGCCCTACATTGGGACAACAGAATAAAATCATGGCAAAACAAAATAGTTCTGTGGGATATCCTACACGCACGCACGCACGCACGCACACACACACACATACACACACACACGCACACACACACACACACAGAGAGAGAGAGAGAGAGAGAGAGAGAGAGAAAGAGAGAGAGAAGTCTCGGGATTGTTTCAAATCGGTTTAAACTGGTTAATGACTTAAATTAATGAAGACAAATAATGATTTAAAAATAATAATATCATCACATGATAACTTGACATTTGCGATCGCAGATTTAATTTTCTTTCTTATGTATCAATTTATTTATATTTTCCCCAATTATTTATATTTGCATCCTAATACTCTCATCCTAATTTCTATGATCATAATTCTTTTCAGCAGAAATCAACATGCGATTTTTTTTCTTGATGGAGTTTTTGGCCATTAAGAAGTTAAAGAAGAATTTTAAAGAATTCTTATTAATTTTAATTTAATTATGCGAAATTAACAACAATCTCAAATATGTTCCTACTATTTTTTAATGTTTGTTCTAACATGTTTTTTTTAAATTTTTTTGTCGATAAATGTAGCTTTATTATGAATTCCTCATAGAATTCTGCTATCGCAATCACATTTTTATGAAAAAAATGGCGCTAACTCAATTTCGAATTTTTTAAAATCTTCACATCTTTCTTAATTATTTATTAGCCACCTTTGGTGACCAGCTAACTAATTAGAAAAAATTGATTATGTTTCATCTCAATTAAATATGTCTTATATAATTTGATGTTCAGAATTTCTTCACCTTTGTAAAAAAAATTTAAGCATCAAATTTTGATAGGCAACAAAGCCATGTTATTTTAATAACCTTAAACCTGCTCTGTTTACTCTGTATGTGAACTATTTTAATGGATTCGAATTTCTTGACAATACGCAGTTATTAAGAACTTAAATTTATGGGTAATTAATTTCCATTGGCACTTTATATTTTACGATTATTTAACTTTACTTTTAAATTACTCATGTAAAGGAAACAATAAATAAATAAATTTAAAAAAATCCTAAAACACACACATTTAATTGATAAAACAATGTAAATGCTTAAATTTCCTTAAAACAATGAATTGCTCAAAATTTTCAAAAATTACGCATGTTTTTTCAAAAATTGAAAAATATTAGGAAACAGCTAAATTGGTATAATTAAAAAACGGTACTTTAGACTCTAAAATGAGATGCGAATAATTTTTTTACAATAAAACTTTTAGGAATTTTTCTGGGAAAGCTTGAAAATCATGGCTAATTTTTAATAAATAAAACACCTAATTAAAATTTTAGGAATCAAGAAATCGTTTCTAGGTATACATTTCCAATTTCTGAAGTATATTTATGTCAAAAGTTATAACTAATTTAAACGACTTATTCTATAGAGCACAATCCCACTTTACCCAATTGATTTATTTATATGAGAAATTTAAGGGCAATATGACAATTGTATGCAGTTTGTGAATATTTTCTTTGATAATCTTATTATTCATAAATTCGTATCTTTTAGGTACTCATTTATAATTTTCTTTTAAATACTGCATAAATTTTTGGGATTTTTTTTCCTTACTAAATTATGGTTTCTTAAAATATTCTTATTTTATGACTTTACAGATTTATTGAAGAATGGAATAAAAAATATATCTTAGAAAGAATGGGAAAATATTTTTATATCTATTATTTATTAAAATTATCATTTGGTATTGAAAGTTATGTTTTCGGAATGATAGTTAAAGTCTAAACAAATTCTAACCAAACGATTATATGTATATTTATTTAAAAATTAGCAAATGCCATCCGTATCTTGAAAGATATAAGGCATTGGGATTTATAG
This sequence comes from Argiope argentata, assembly GCA_026289955.1. Classification (NCBI taxonomy): domain Eukaryota; kingdom Metazoa; phylum Arthropoda; class Arachnida; order Araneae; family Araneidae; genus Argiope; species Argiope argentata. The sequence goes on along the minus strand of JAOUZG010016704.1, from coordinate 3,055,778 downwards.
CTACAATGGCTTTTATCCCCGGTTTCCAGAAGTTAATATTTAAAAATTTTTGTCAATAAACAAGATAACACATGCACTGCCATCCGTATTTCTTACTAATAATGTAATACTATAATAAATAAATAAATTTGAATTGCCATACGATAATTTAAAATCGAAAAAGAAAAATCCTAACCAAACGATTTTTTATATATTTATTTAAAAAAAAGAGATTGGTATCTGTATTTCATATTTTAATCAGATTTTGTTATGGATTTTCTGTATAACTTTTCAACTCAACTTTCAAATACAAATATATAAATATTTAAGGCGTTCTGGAAGTCCGTTTTTTATACTACTTTTCGTTAATATATCTTATTTTCTGTCTTGGATTCGTACCTTTTTTGTAATTATATTGTTTAGAATTAGTTGTGTTTTTTATTTTTTTAATTAAAATGTTGCTACTTTGATTCACCAATAACAATTCCAAAATATTAATTATAAAAAAAATGTTTTCTCGTATACTTTTATAAGAAAAAGTCAAAAACTCGAAAACTATTTCTTAATACTGAATAATGGATGGCTTTAATAGAAACGATAAATGACTTCTTCGGCCTTTCAATAATGAATGATGACCGTTTTATTAAACAGGCGGTAATAATAAACGACTGAAGAATAAATATTTTTCATTTTTCAAAGATGATAAATGAGAGTTCGATCCGATAATCCATCTTTTTACTAGTCATTTGGTGAAGAGAGTTAAATATAAAAACGATCCACACAGCAAACTGAAAACTTCTTGATCTAACAAAAGTTTGCAACTAGTTTACTTTTCGATTCGACCATTCATGTTTATTACTTATTATTTTATCCGTATTGGCAGAATTTTTATTTGTTATAAACTTTTCAATGTTTAAACTTTAGCTTAAATATCTTACGAATCTTTAATGACAGTACAATCAAATAAAAGATTGCGTTTTGAGAAATTTAGTAATAAAGAATACTTATGTTAATAATGAATAAAGAATGTTATTTCACAAAGCTTTATTGAAAGTACAGCAAATTCTCTTATTTTCTTAAAAAAGAAGAATTTATTTTTCTGCAAGAGAAAGAATTAAATCGCTGTTTTATAAACTCATAAAATACTATTAAATCTGTTTCTTTTTAAAAATTCTAATAAATCATTCATTTGGTCATATAATCTGAAAACTGATTTGCTACGTATTTATTTGCTTATAAAAATGGAAATGATTTAAAACTCATGATTTATCATGATAGTCTCTATTGTTCAGAATATTGTATTTAAAATCTGATATTTAAAAAAAACAGTCATTCTCAAGAGAAAAATCTTAATCTGATGATTTTTGAATTTCTAAAAGTAGTATTTATCTATTTCACATAGGCATCAATACTTTTAAAATTCCATATAAAAATACATTTTTTCATTATATACTTCATTTATTACTAGATTATATATTTTTAAGTATTAAACTATTCATTACATAGTTTAAATCCTTAATCATCCTTTGTTTTTTAAAAATTATAGTCTATACAAGATTAAAATATTTTCCATGTTTAATATTTCTGATAAAATTACTAATTAGCTCATTTTCTGTACTAATCAGTAATTTTTTACTAGATAACATAAGTTTCTTTGTACTAACAACAAATGAAGATATGAATTATAAAGTAAGTAATTAATCATCAATAAAAATATTATAATTTGCACAATATGTTACGTTATATTTCTGAAATATTTTTGAAAATTAAAATGGGAATATGAAAAAAAGGACCCAGTCGTCTTTTGAAACCTGATTTCTTCTTTAAGATATTAATATTTGTAAGTAAATTACCCCGAAATTCCTGAAAAAAAAAAACTTCAGTTTTTTGGATGAGTATTGATTAATTGATTTAATTAGCTTTTCACTTTGAAAACTTAACAGTCTTCTATCTTTTATACTAAATAATAAGTTTGAAATGTTTGATGTTTGTAGAAGGGAATGTGAAATGTATTTACGTATACAGCTAAACTACTTTTATTCATTTTATCTCGTAGGTTATCGAAATTTAACAGATTGTCCTAAACATTTTATAAAAATGTAGAAATATTATTTTCCTTATAGTTGTTATCAGTGGCATTTACCATGGACAAGCTTCGTCGAGGCATCAGCTAATTTTAGACCGAAAAGAGCTCTTGTTTTTGAAGCAGCGCCATCTAGGTCAAGAGTACGATTTAGCTATTTCATGCGTCATATTCGCTTGCACAACCCCTTTTTACAGGGGGCATATTCATACACCTTACAGATAGAACACAGAAAAACCCCCATGCTCGAACCGGAAAGCCCAACTCTGGAGGAAGATGAGCTACCCCGATGCCAGGACGCTGGCATTTTCCTTATTTAAATTCTTATTTAAAATTTATAAAAATTTATCCTATATTATGGCAAGTTGATAATTTGTTTATAATGGAATAGGAAGACATTCATTTAAAATGAATTTAAATGTTTACTCCATGTTTGAAAGTCCATATTTAAGTTTTAATCAATTTTTGAAAAACAGAAAATCTCGGAACAATTTTTAAGCCGAAGAAAGGTCTTTCAAATCAATAAATAAGATAAAAGGAATCTAATTTGGGTATTTTTCTTTCCTGCTTTCTGATTATTGTATCAGATAATTAAGTGTGGACATATGAAAGCCTTATTGCTTTCTATCTCAATATTTACTGTTATTTAGTTGCTTTAAAAATTATTCCCCGATTCAAAGTAGATGGATAAAATTATTATCTCTAAAATTGAAAAATTCAATGAATTTGAAATCAAACAGTTCACCGATCTGAGTTCTTACATATTTGTTTATTAGAATTCATCTGAAGGAGATTATTAAAAAACAAAACGAGATTGGCGAATGAAAAAATTTATCGAATTTTGATGCCAAAACTATATGCGTAATTAACAAACGAAATTCAAAATGGAAATAGTTTCTTCTCATTATAGAAACAACGAAATACGTTGTACTGTCTAAACTTAACAAAGCAAATGGTAGAAAACTTCAACTTATTTCAAAATTTGTACTTTGCACTTCGTTGAATTGTAGTTTTAGAATAATAATTAATAAATTGTTTATTTTTAAAATTTCGTCACAATTTTTGATGCAAATCATCTTTTGAATGATATAAATTTTTATTTTATTTTATTAATTTTAAGATCCAATTACAAGAGGCTTATTTAGAAACGAGCGTTGTCTTTTTAAACCGTGGTAAAAATATATGAGTGATTATTAGCATTTATAATGTTCAATTAAAAATAATGACTAATCATAAAAATAACATCAATAAATAATTAAAATCTCGACTATAATAAAAATGAAGTATTGAAAAAAGTATAAATATTAGGTTCTTTTTATCATTCCAAAAGAAAGCTAACCTATTTTTTGAATTTATAAATATCTGCCAAAATTCTTTTTATATTGCCATTTATCATCCATCTTTTTATTCAATATATTCCTTATTTTGACTTTATTATAGTTCATCTAGAAATTTCCTTTAAAAAATGCAATGTGTTCTGTTCTTGAAAAATAACGACTTTATAAAAAAAACACCTAAAAGATATTGACAAAAAAAATTTCAAAAGTTTTCAACGCCTTTGAATTTTAAGTTTTGTATAAGATTGTAGATGCACAATCGAACCACTTTGGAAAATCTCCAAACGTTTATTTTTTAAAAAAAGGTAAGCTGAATCATTAAAAAAAAGTTTTCTTCTACATCTAAAAAAGTTCATAACACTTTTAGTTTCTTAAAACTATCTATAGAAAATATACATAGACTTTTTTTTCTCGAAAATTCATTTTATATAAATGAATAAATAAAATAAAAATATAAATACAATGAAAGTATAAATAAATGATCAGCAGTTTAAAAAATGATATAAAAACGATTTTTGAAGCGATGCCACCTTGGTCTTATTTGACATAAAAAAATTCGTTTATAATACAAAACTTTTCATCGGAATTCTTTATTTTTTGGTGTATTTTAGCTCAAACACCATTTTGGTCCATTTTTTAAAAATTTACAATACTTCTCAATATTATGACTTTATGACAATAAATAAATCCATACTTTGGCGATTTCTAATCATTAGAAAAATAATTATTAAACCGAATAACGATAATTGAAATTCAAATTCGAATTCATTTCAAAAGTTCTAAATTAATTAAATTTCTGTAACGCAATGTAATGCCGCATTAAAAGCTCATCCTTTACTTTTAACAAGAACTATTTTAGATTTTATTGTCCATCTTTTTCTTCTTAAGTTTTATAAATTGAATTTATGAATGCAGATAGAAAGAATAGAAGAATAGAATTTTATGAACAAATGGATATGTTTTAATCCATGATCATGACAATAACAGATAAACGAAACTGCTCTTTGATTTATTGCCTTTGGAATCATAAAGCAACTCATCATATTTAGCAAACCTTAACGATGTAGGATTTATGGAACAATAGTTCTGCCATAATCATAAAATAATTTAATAAAAAAGTTCGAAAACTAATGAAAGGTTATAAATTTCATTACTGCGTGTGGCTCCATCTTTTGAATAAAATGTCAATCAATTACGTAATCTGAGTTCTGTATCAAGGAGTCGAAATTACTTTAAGATTCTTTGGGTTTCTGTGGAGAACTAACTTTAACCCTTTGACATATTATAAAAGAGTTAAAATTAAAAATGCATAATTTCCTTTGAAAAATTAATTTTGATTACTTTGAATTAATTTTTTTGAGCAACGTATAAGTTAAAAAATAATTGGGGACTAAATATAAATGTGAATATGATATAATAAAACAGTTATTATGCTATTAAAATTAGTCAAGAAATCGATTGATATACTCTTCTGAATATTAACAAAATTTTATGTCAGTATTATGTAAAAATCCTTGATTATCGAACTTAAAATTCATGGAAAAATATATAGGAAATAAACATGTCATGCAACATATAGGAATAACATTAGAAAATAAACATGTCTCGAAAAATGCAAAATTAAAATTATATTTTAATGAGTTTCTCTAAAATGGAATAATTAATAGTTATATAAGGTGACGAATGAGTATAAAATAAAGTGAAGTCTGAAGAAAGGAAAAGCTTTCATGTAATGTTATTAGAAGGAAATATATATTTTATGATACATATTTTATGACAAATATTTTATGATATATGAATATTTATGAAATATTATAATTTAGTATTTAATTTCTCGTATACATGGTATAGAGAAAATACTGTAAACATTAAAATATTTTGACGAATCTCTACATTTTAGATCTTGCTGAGCTCGGAAAAATACATTTTGGGAAATGCCTGTTTATTTATCTGTGACAAAGATTACTCTTTAAGCTAGACAGTTAAGTAAAATTAAGTAATTTAAACTAAATTAAAACTCGTATATTGTATACACCAAGGAAAAGTCGTAAATGATTTAAAGAGAGAAGACTGCAATTTTTTTTTCTAAAGATATTTTTCTCTCTATCCTTCTTTTGAAACAGCAGACAAAGAAATTCTTTTCGCAAAATGCAGTGAAAAGTTTTTAATGTTAGAGACTCTACTCAGTCAACCAGGCGAAGTAGAGAAACGAATAGCAGCTTAAATATTCCACGACACATTTCCTTCAACTTTGAAAGAGACAGCGGACATTCCCTCGGTTTGAAAAGACGATGAAGTTTCTGATTTTTCAAAAGTAATCTTGGAAGAATTAAAACTGACTATTCTTTCCAGATTATCATTTCAACACTGAGTGAAACAAAAATTATGCTGAAAATTTCGAAAGAAAAAGAAATGTTGGCAAAATTAGGCGAGATTCTGATTGCAAATAAGGCTACAGTATATCTTTGTGAAATGTATTAAAAATATAAAGTGAAACAAGTAATATTAACATTTTTTATAAGTCATTATTTGTCTTAATTAATTTAAGCCATTAACCAGTTTACACTTGTTCCACACTATCACGTGACTATATATATATATATATATATATATATATATATATATATATATAACATTTTAAGCTTTCATTTTTAATTTTTCTAGCTGGCAATATTGAGCCCAATTGAGATAAAAAAAACACCTATTGTTTTTCTAAAAATCGACTATTAATGTTTCAATTAATTAAGACAATTCGTAATAATTCAGGGAGTGAATAATTTGAAAATCAGGTTGTAACTTTTTATTGACGATAAATCGCCAAATGTGACAATCTTCTGTATTATTTTCTAATAATCCTAAAAGCAAAAAATTGTTGCTTCAAAAAAGAAAAACAGCCATGGCTTCAAACATCCCAAACCAAAAACAATGTCATATTCTCAAAGGGTAATAAAAACATTGTAGATGTCACTTCTGGTTTATATTAATGTCTAAAATTTTTGGGCTTTTCAGCTGAAACGCGATGTGTTATCCAATCTATTGTATATTCAATGTTGGTTGATAAATTGATTTAATTGAAGTACGGTTTGATATGTAGATTTATGGAGATGCAGCAGTAGGATCAGGTGAATATTTAATAACTAGTTACCTTTGGCGACTAGTGCTTCCCATCAGATATTGGCTATATTTATTTTCCTTTAAATCATTCGGATAAAATTTCATGTTCGAGATTTCAGAATTAAAACTATGTTAATTGTTCCATGTAAGTTATCTAATGGAGATTAATCCCATTAAAATTATAGCTCTAATACATCCAGATTGTCTTAAAAGGATACTTTCCGTTAGCCTGACGGCAGCGAAAAATCGTCAGTTTTGGCAGAATTCTACATTATTCAGCGATTTTTTTTTGCTTTAAAATCATCGAAGAAATTTGAAGAAATTGTACGATATTTGACAATTTTTCACTGGCGCTCGGCTAACGGAAAAGTACCTTAAAAATTTACGGTATTGTAATTTCATATTTTTTATTCATTTTTGTAAGCTACATAATAATTAACAGAATCCTTTTTTTAACTTCTGATAATGGATGAAAATTTTGCCGATGTAATCTTTTCATTCATGACAATGGAAATATTATGGTGAAATATACTTTAAAGTAGTTTTAGAAATAATTAAATGTAGACTAAGAAAAATTTTACAGCAACTAAATTGAAACCGTTGGAAAGATAATTTGTTGGACTTTAAAGCCGTTTAAAAATCATTTTTTGTGTAGGTAAATTTTTGGGTTATATTTTGAGAACTTATCTAGCCTAATTTTAATTAATTAAAATTTCAAATTAATAAAAAGCGCTTAAGAGTGTTTGTTCGCAATCTTCACATTATATATAGGTCAAATTTGGAAGAAA
>JAOUZG010016704.1:2993523-3034520 GCA_026289955.1 Argiope argentata | reverse complement strand
GAATCCTTATAAATTATCGAAAATAAAATGTTAAAAATAGATTCAGCGAACATTATAAATACATATTTGTCAGCATCAGCATATCAATATGCCCATTACCATCTCTGAAGATTGGATTACTGTTGTTTTCCAAAATGTTTTACGTTCCCCCCAAAAACATAATAATGAATGACAAGTTTCTACTAAATCATTTGACATAACTGCATGCAGAAATAGATATATTGCCTGAAACTTAGCAAACGTATGAAACTTTCAGCGAGATAATTTCTTAGTGGTTTCTGAAGCCAACGCAAAAACATTATTTAATTAAAACTCACCGTCGAAATGTTTTGAGGCAGAGGAATCGAGCTTCATGTCACCGCATAACGGGATCAAAAAGCGCGGAAGAAGACATATTTGCCTGTCAAAAAACGCGGAATCCCAGCATTTGGACATCAGCGGGCAGAGAAGATAGGGAAGATAGAACGAATCAATGCAAACACTGAACACAAACGATTTAATTAATTCCACCCCAAGTGAAAAAAAATTACATTTCCTCGTCATTAGGCAATTAATTTTGGAGAGCCATCTTCTTCATCTTTGCTGCTCGACACAAACTAATCGCAGGATGGTGGCAAACGCCACCCGAGATCTCAAAATGAGATCTCGTCTGCCTACCCCCCCTTCTAAAACTTAATTAACGGAATTTTAAACGGCGGTCGGTCTTTTGTTTTACGGGGTGGGGGAGAGCATTGCACACACAAACACCTAATCGGAATTCTCGTATTTGGAAGATATGAAAATACACACCGAGGGAGGGGTGGTAGATAGATAGGATGGAGGGGTGGTTAAGGGATGGACGGGCCGGCAGCAAACGAATTATCTTGCAATTTAGCCTCGTGCTCAGAGATAAACTAAAATAGAGGAAGAAAACAAAGGGGGGGGGAGGTAGAAAGAGCTAGGGTTGGGGGTGGAGGTAATCGGGGTAATTTGGAATCCCTTTGGCGAGATAATAATTTATAATCAATAATCCGCTCTGTACTCGGTGTAATTAATCAAACTGTCATGAGGACGTTGCTTGCGTTTGCTGGGGTAGTAAGAAAACAAATAGTTTGGGGGTTGGTTGGAAGCAAAAGTAGGTTTTTCGCCTTATTTTTCTTGCTCTCTTTTATTCGGTACGGAAGCTCTTTCTCTGCGAATGAATAGCAATTGCCGCTAAGCACTGCAATCTATTTCGTTCGAAAAGAAAAAAAATTAGATTATGGAATAAGTAATTTTGTTGGCATTATGTTTTAGTTAGATGCAATATTCTTATAAGTGTGCGTGTGTATTGAAGCGCAGGTAACCATATTGATTAAGTGATGTTGTTTTTTTTTCTTCTTTTAAACTTCGAAGTTGTTTAAACTATTGAATCTGTACTCTCGCTGCTTTTTTTTATTTTGAATACATTCAGAGCAACGGGACATATATATCTTTTTTTATATATATAAATAAAAAATAAGTGTTTATAAGTATAAAGAAATGAAATCCTGTAAGGAAGTATTTAATAAGTTTTTAAATTTTTGTAAAAAGAAAAAAAATCAAAGAAAAAAAGTTAAGTTTGTGGTTTTGCCAAAGAAACATTTTAGCTTTTTCTGTGTGAAAATGCTTTACTTTTCATTCTTGAGATTTTCCGCATAAAAAGTTATTCTATTTTTTTTAACTTTCAAGTATGTGAAGTGGGCACAAGGAAAATATTTTAATTGTCATAATATTTGACAAATTTCTCTCTGTGCTTCCCTAATGGTGGAGAGAAAAGAATTCCTGAAAATTGTACATACTTTAAACATTTCTGATGTAATATCCATCTTGTTTTTCACATAAAATACTTGTTCTGTAACTGCTTTAACTATCAGCAATGATTCTTCATCTTAATTTTTATACCATTACATTTTCCTTTCCATTTTTGAATTAAATTTAAAGCAGACAGTTTTTTTATTCTTCTCCCCCTTATTTATATATTTTATTAACCTAATAACAGGCCCACCCTCTATATCAATATGAAAGTTCTGTCATAACTTCCTAAATATTCACTATAAAATATAACTTTTTCAGAGTTTTATTATTCAAATTAGGTTGTAATTGGATAAAAGTTAATAGGTACAATTATTTTAAACAATTTTTGTTTAGAAAGTGTAAAAAATGTCGTCGTAAAACACAAAAGCGATAAAAAAACAATTAACTGATTGACTTAAGATTGATGGAATTAAGATAAATAAACTTTCCAATTTCATTTGGAATACTTACAACTGCAATGCAGAAATATAGAAACAATATTCAAAAAGGAATAAATAATTTTGATTTTTAAAAAAAAATCTAAAAAATTCAATTTTATATTCATTACATTATTAAAGTTCAAGAAAACATTTGAAGAACTCATATAACATACAAATATCCAGCAAATTTCGCAGCTAAATCTTGCGATTCTGATGCCCTTGTTCTTTTGGCATGCTCGTATTTTTTTCACCTGATTATATTCCGTTCACTTCAAAACTTTTATATCTGTTTTTTCCCTAACACTTTTAGTGTTATTTCGCTTTGTCAAGAGGAAATCTATGTATTTGCTCATCGTATTCTTTTATAACAGTAAGCCGTGGTAGCCTGGTGGTAAGGTTCCGTGTTAGAAAATCGAGGATTACAGTTTCGTGATCCGATTTCATTGAACTGTCATGTAAGCAGATGTGGTGTTCGTTAAATCCTTTTGGTCAAATGTCCACCCTCTCACAATGGTATAGAGTGTTTTTGTGATGAGAGTATCAACTCAGGTGTCACCCTCTTCATCTGGCTGTGATTCAAAATATAAGATCCGAATCAAAATAACCCAAATGTTGCTTTAGAAAACATGACGTTAACTCTTTTATTAGAACATTTTCCAGTGGTTGTAGCCATTTTCACCTACATAGTTTTTCCTCATTGTTTTTAGAAAGAGCAACGTATTGTTATATGAGAGCAACGTATGTTATTTTAAAAACAGTTATTATTTTTTTTAAAAAAAGGAAATAAGATACTGAATAACTTATGTCGATGATAACGAGTGCATCTGAAACTCAAATTGTAGATTCAAAAGTTGTATGAAGGGCTTTTAAAATATTCTAAGACAGTTCATCGAAAGGAGCGTCAAGAAAAGACAAAATCTATTTTCGTAGCGTCTTGTGATAACCACACACAGCTACTTTCAACTGTTTGAAGATTATATAATGATAAGAAAGTCACAACATAAGAGATAAGAATTGTGGTTGAATCCTAAGGTCATCACTGGCAAATCCATAACCCGTCCCGTAGGAGAAGTTTTCAATCATCGATAAAGATTAGCTGACCCCACACCATTTCTATTCCCACCAGAGTGGAGAGAGCCAATCATCATACCAAAAGGTACTCTACCAAGACAACATATATGAGAACTATATTTAAATCATAAGGGTTGTCACCGGCAACGTACAATCCTTCCAGTAGGAGACACGTTTCGTCATCGGTAAAGAGTAGCTAATCTCACATCATGTGGCGAGAACCAACCATCTTACCGAAGCTACTATATCACCACAGCATAGATGAGAACTATGGTTAAGTTTTATGGACCATTACCTGCCTTTGTACAATTTTTCCTCTAAGAGCGAAGCCCGGTCATCTTTAGGGAGTAACCGATCCCACACCAATTCAGTATCCACTTGCGCGAGATAAACAATCGTCATCCAAAAGCTTCTCATCCTTGTATCAAAGACCTACCCCCATGGTAAGAAGGATTAAGATGGAAATTTTCACTAGAGTATTTAAACTTTATGCTCATCCCCTATTAAGTTTGAATCAAGTTTTACATAAAATTGTACAATGCTCTTTTCAATAATCAAAAGTAGCTAAAACTCAAGAATGGTACAGACGAACAGATGAAAACCAAAATCAAAATATATTTTATTCCAAGTCAAAATACTATGATAAGATTCTAAAACTGATTAATCATTTTTTTAATTTTTAATATATACTCTAATTATACAGAAGCAATACTATTCATAGTAAAAAAAATGTGAATAGTATTGTCGCAATGTACATGAGGTAAGTCATAGAACAGACTCTCCGATCCGCCACGAAGACACACGGATCAACAATCAGCACTGAATGACCGGAGAGCCGTAACAGCAATTAGCGGGAACTTGGTTGAGTTCTAATGGCCTTCACCGGCCACGGTGCAACCTTCCCCGAAGAAAGTGCATCCCGTCATCGATGGGAGGATCTTGACCCCCCACTTATTAGTGTACCCACCGGGTTGGCGAGATCCAACCACCATACCGGAAGCCTCTCATTCTCAATTACGAGATGCCCTCCCCGGAGGATATACACATGAGGCAAACGCAGCTTCTAAAACAATGAAAAGTATTATTGTAAAATACACTTCAGATATTTTTTAACAATTTACTAAGTAGGAAAAAAATTACAGCAATTGAAACGGGTATCACAGAAAAGCTTACTCAATGCATTTTTGTATGAAACGAGGCCAGAGTTCCTAGCACAGAGATAGCGCATCTTCCTTCCTGATCTTGGCGTTTAGGGTTCGATTCCCGGTTAAGGCATGGTTGCTCTTGTATTTCTATCTGTGTGGTGTTTTAACCCCTTAACTGTTTTAATTTCTTTACAATATAATAAGATGACATCTTCTATTTTGAGAATCTATATTTTTATTTTGATTCAAATGGAAATCCATTGAATACTTGACTTATCTATGTATTCGAAGTAATTTTAATATTAAATTGTGATCGTTATAAATACTTCATTTTTGTTTACAACTATTAAAATTCGATGAATTGATGCACGAACGACACTCGGGCAAAACAGTTAAATGGTTAATATGTGTAAGATGTATGAAAAGGAGCTTGCACAGCCCCTTTTTCATACACCTCACGAGGGGGCTATATTAGCTTAGTCGTATTCTTGCCCGTAGTTGGCGCTACTTTAAAAACAAGAGACGCTGATTCGGCTTAAAATCGCAGACGACCATCAGCACTCTTGTTCATGGCAAGTGCCATTAGTAACAACAACTAGTATGGAAAGAAAAAAAAACCTCTAGTGCACTAATACGATGCATAGCTATTAAGGAAAAAAAGTTTATCTATTTATTTATTTTAATTAAAAATATGATAAAATTTTGGAAAAAAACTTTCTCAACAAGCCCATAGTACGTAAGAAATATTTAAGTGCCATATTTGGTAAATCTAGATCCAGAAATAGAACTAAAAATTCTTGATAGAAATTAGAAAATTTTATGTAAAGAACATATATCAAATTTCAATCTCTTGCTCAAAGTGTTTTTGAGTTATCTTTATCGCAGACAGACACATATTCTCCAAAAAAATATTTTTTGAGATCATGGAGATCTAAAATGTAGAGATTTATTACAAGTTAGTTTTTGAAGCGTTTGAGGATTACTATATTTTATCTAAACTACGTATGCCAGTAAGTAAAAAGGCTGGACGATAATGACTTTTCGTGCTGTTTTCTTTTAGAAAACATGCATTATCAACTTCAGTTCCAGTCTTGTAATCAAAATGTACTTTCACTTGTTAAAAAAGGCATTATTCTATGAAAAAAGTAATTAAAAAATTAAGCATCTTAAAAAGATCTTCCACTGATTTAAGAACAAAAATAATCAACCCTGAGGAAGCAGAGAAGTTAAATTTTTCAATTTGTTCATTGTGTTTATAATCAGTCTGATTCAGTTGTTAAATATTCCATTTATTTATGTTTTGTTCTTCTCAACTCTCCGACCGACCCTCCAGTGGTTTGCAGAGGAGGAAAAAGAAAATTAATCATGATATAATTCCAATTAAAATATCATTTTAAGAGACTTCAGTTGCATGTCTTAAAAACTCAAGTCATTTGCATCTGTTTGTAAAGAAGGGAACGACTCAAATAATAGAGTAGCGACGTTGAAAAAAAATAAGAACATTATTTAAAATTTGTACTTTAATTAAACTACAGCTATGCCTAAGCAGTGAATTTTTTTTCTTTTTCCGCCTTTTTGATGGAAAAAAAACTGAATTAATATAATTTTTTTTCTGTTTAGCACAAGGTTGCCACCTATGTAATTAAGTTGCATATTTTTTAAAGTTTGCTTTAAAGGGGAATTAAAAAAATCTTGTTAATTTATGATTAGTTTTTGAATTATGGTTCTTTTTTGGAATGAAATCTTTGTTTTAAATAAAGAGAACACATTGCATCGTTATTTTTTCATGAAAAAGAGTCATATGCCTTAGAGCGTGAAGTAATGTTTTCTGGCGTTAGTTTTAGATTTATCTCATCTAAATTTTACCGATGATCATTTTTTTTATTTTGAAATGAAAAAAAAATATTTCGCAACTTTTAATGAGTTATAAAAATGATAAATTCGCAATTTTTTTTATTTTATCAATTATATTTGTTAATCTGTTTGTATCTTAACAATGGAGATACGTGTGGCTAAATATCAGTATATTAATAAAAAATAGTTAAATTTTATTAACATGTTGAAAAGGGATTTTATGAAAACTGTCAGGCGACTTTAAGAGAAAAATAATAAAAAAAGTTTAAGCCTACAAATCTAGAATTATAAAAATACAAAATTTTTTAGTTCAGTTTAGTTCAATTATTTAGTATTCAGTTATTTAGAACTGGTTTAATAAAGACTAAAGAAACAAGAACACTTAAAAATCTGTAATGCAAAAAGAACTTGCTGAATTTCATATTAGAAAAAGAAGGCCAATTTTTTAAATAAAAGCTTAAGAACTTTTAAGAATAATAACAATGATAATAATTTTAGATTACAACTTTAGAATAATTAAATGTGATAAATTCTGTCCTGTTATTTAATTTTTAAGCAAACGATAATGTTGAAATATTTGCATTATTAATAGTTAAAACATGTGACTGAAATTCAACAAAATAAAAAAAAATCTTCTGAATTCCATTGAGACCAAAGAAAAGGACGATTTAAAATAAAATAAAACATAGAACAGCGACTTAGAAAAAATAAAATTCTTCTGCCTGTTATTTAGTTTCCATGCAAAAGATTCAATAAATGCTGAATAATTTGCTAAAGATAAATATAGAATAGCGAAGTTTCATTTTTATTAATGAGACCTTATAATAAAAACATTAAGAAAGTCCATAGAAGCTATGTGATGTATTGGCGATTCCCACTTTCGTAACACGAATTTAATTTTTTTTAAATCTTTAACTTACTTCATGCAATAATAATAAAAGAAGGAAAAGAACTGAAAATAACATTTTTTAAAATTTCATATAGATTAAAACATTACATTATCCTATGTATGAATCATTCGCTAAGGAATTTTGGAACAGTACTGTCGAGTTGATGACAACAAAAGATCAGATTGAGAACTTGGTATATGCAGAAAAATTCTGCCGAATGAAAATCCAATTTTATTATAACACTATTCTTAATAAAATAACTTATAAAGTTTTATTTTAAGTTGTTTTATAGTTCTAAAAACACACATTTTATAATTTGCAAAAATCTCCGATCTTATTAATTCTTTAGGCGCTACTAATGATTTTTATCTTTTTTGTTATTCTATATCAAATTTAAAAGATCAAAATGAAATCTGCTATGCACATTTCAATGTTTCATGTTGAAACATAATATCTTGAACGACCGAGCACAACTTGCTCGTGCAGGTTAAAATATAATTTTATTCATTTTAATCGTTTCATTGAATCAGTTACTTAAGCAAACGTTCCAAAAACTTTGTCTCGCATTCATTGTTTAAAAAAAATATCGAATTTCCAATTTATTTCTTTTCATATAATCACGTGATCAAAATGATATTTTTCTAGATTTTATTTGCTGTAGTCATTAAATTATTTTTTAATCAGAGCTTTTGTAAATGTGATGGCAACGCGTTATTAAAAGATAATTTTTTTGAGATAGTAAAATTTAAATTTTTTGCCTACGAACTTTTGACTCACGAACTTTGACACCCATTCCCAAAATAATATTATGTTCTGACATGATAATAAATATCTATATCAAATTTAAATTTTGGATTATATACTGAATCATTTTTTTGAATGTGATGCATAATTTAAAGTTTTACTATTACGCTACTTGTTACGTTTATTATAATAGAAAATAAAAATACCCATACACCACAACGTATTGATCTCTTCACCTGGAGGCGCATAAGATTTCTCCTTAATTAAAATTAGAGTTTTTTAACATGAGGTTATTTTGGGAATTAGGTAGTTAAAAATCCGTAGGCGAAAAAACAACAACATGGGCGAAAAAAACGCAGGCGTAAAATTGAAATGTTATTATCTCCATGAGCATTTCACACACACAAACACGCCTAATTTTAATTAATTGAAATTTCAAATTAATAAAAAGCGCTTAAGAGTGTTTGTTTGCAATCTTTATACTATATTTAGGTCAAATTTGGAAGAAATTGTAGGTCAAGCAAGTAATCTGTCCGGTACAGAGAAAACTCTCTCTCTTTCTCTCTCTCTCTCTCTCACACACACACACACACACACACACACACACACACACACACACACACACACACACACACACACACACACACACACACACACACACACACACACACACACACACACAAATACAAAATACCCCAATACATATACTTATACAAGGAAAATATTAAAATCAATAAAAAAAAAATATCGTTTTTTTGAAACAGAAAAGAAGAAAAGAAGGGTAAAAAAGGGTTGTATTACCAATTAATCTGGATTTACAGAGAAAACAATTAAAACAAGAATGCATTTAATGATTTTCGTTTTCCACCTAAATCACTTGTATTTGTTTAGTTATAGTAAGTCCCTGTGTTAAAACAACACGAGGCTAGTTTGGGTGGATCTATTAACTTTAAACCGTGGTTGGACGACGGAGACGAAATTTGAGCTGTCACCCTCAATCCAAACAGCCAAATCACCCAGACGGAAGACTTTCGGCCCCTACTACTTTCATGTGCACCAGGCCCACTTACATGACTAGCCTTCGGGTTTCGAACATGAAAACCTCCAGTTCTGAAGCCCAACCAAGTTTAACCAAGTCACGGTGGCAATATTAATTAATTATAGGAAAAAAATTGACTACTTATTCCAGTGATTCTCTTTGCCCATATATTAACTTAGGTGTATTGATATTTCCCTAACTCATCCGCTTCACAGAAAAATTAAAGATGCAAAGACTACCGCGTATTTTTTAAATATTCTCGACAAAATATATATTCTGCCCTAAGTAATATCTTAATATCTTTCCTTTTGTAAGGATATTGATTGTAATAATATTCCAAATTCTATAAAATTCGCCGTGTCTTTGCTAATATCTTTCAGGAACGAGATTATTTTTCCAAATATTTATTCTAAATTTAACTATATGTTTATTCTAACTATAACTATATTAAATGGTTCAATATGTATAAATTTTACTAAGACTTTTAACACGATTGCTGGGAAACATGACATTCCTCGTATGAATTCAAGCGTTTTTTAAAGGACCTTCTCTCAACTTTTATCTAGTTGACCTTATTTACTTTATAATTTTTTAAGTATTTAACTACACATTTTTTTAAATAGACATATTGTGATATTTATATCTATTAACCTTCCTAGTGTTTTTGACTTTTGCTAAGTGTTCCTTTTTATATATGATTCAGAACTTTGTAGTTCTAAAAGGTGTCCCAAAATTAACGTAGGAATTGAATTTGTCACCATTCACGCAGCAAAAGGTTAGAAACCCTATAAAAACTATCTGGCAGCTGAAAATTCAGGGGTAGCAAAAGTAGGGCGTTACAAGATGGAACAACGTGGCTTCATTGTTGAACAATATTTAACAAATAATGAAAGTCTGGCGGTCAAAATTCGAAAATTTGAGAATTGGCTCCCTAGATCGCGTGATTCAACTCCACCGTATTTATTTTTATGAAGTTATTTTATGTCAAAGATCTACGCCAACAAGCCCACAAGAAAGCTTGCATTGAAGGAGGAAATTCAACGCTGAATCGACAAGATTCATCCTCATTTAGACAAAATAGGTATAGAAAATTTCAACAAAAAATTGCGTATGTTCTAGCAAAGATGTAAAAACCAATTGTCCTATGTATTATTACATTAATAACACTTTTATATGTACGTTACTATTAAATAAGAGTATAAAAGTTTAAAGAGAATATTCTATGTTTTTTTATTTCATTTAAAACTTCCGTTAACCTTTTGTTCTGCTTTGTAAGGCTCCATTTTTACTAACCCTAAACTGTCAGCTGCCAAATGGTTTTTTTATATTGTTGCCAACATTTTACTTAATAATTAAATCTTGTTGCTGCTGTTTTTTTCTGCTTCTTTTTTTATGTATATTTTAGTTTTTCTTATGGCTTGTATCACTAATATGTCTTTGGTTTACTATGCATTTTCTGTAAATGGTGTCAATCTATGTAATGGGCTTATTTCAAACAAATAAAGAAACATACTCAACAAAGAAAATAAGAGATTAAAATCCAAAATGAATTAATACTTCTTTTAAGAAAAAAATCTCCTTCGATTGCACTTAATATTTTATCACAAACTTCACATCGTAGAACAATTGGTTAACTAAGCCTATTTATTGAATGCCATCTTTTCCCTTCATCACAGCCAAACGATTCCGAAGAAAAGATTTCTAATATCGATTATCATTCAAAGATGGCGCTCAACAAAGGAAATCAACTACAATCGCAGGTGTTACTAGGGTTATTAAATGCCCATCGCTGATTGGATTTTAAATGTCCCAACAGGAGCCATGAGAAAAGAACGGTTTGCATGTCACAGCGCATTCCAAGAAAGTAACAACCGTTTACACTCGAATAAATTTATACTCGATTGGCTCAGAGACTAATGCTGATTTAAAGACGTGGGCCGAGTAAATGTCGCATTTAAAATTCAGCAGGTTTTATTTTTTTTAAATAACAGACTATTTTTTTCAGTGAATGATTATTCTAATGAGAATGCAAAAAAAGGATTGTTTGAATTGTTCTCATAATATATTTTAAATGGAAGAAAGAATGACAAAGATTGATTGATTTCCAACCCAATAACATTTTTTTCTTGAAGCTAACTAATTATGTATGAATGAAATGTATCTTCAAAAATTCTTGTTTCGAAGATAGATGAATAATGATGAATATTTATATTCCTATATTATTATTTAAAGTTATTAATTGTTAAGTTTTATAATTTATAATAACTAGCCTGATTAAAAGTAAACAGGATTCCTTTAAAGAAAAATAAATTATGAATTAAAATGAGCAATAAATAAATAAAATAATTAAACGAATATTAAAGTAGCAAATAAAATAAATATTTTGGTTAAATATTTTATCATTACTTGGATATATCAATAATTTTTTTAAAATATTGCAATTCTTTTTTTAAAATATTTTATATATTTTAAAAACATATAAAATATAAAACATATAATATAACAGAAACATCAAATTATTTTGGTGGACATGAACATAAGTTTTAGTATAAAAATCATGATTGTCCATGATTATTCATTTTATGAGAAAATAATTACTTAAAACAAGTAGTTAACCAACATCAGCAATTATCAGCTTTATCAATTTTATTGCAGTGTTTAGAAAGCAAATTTTTTTCTAAACTGAGCTTGCTTTAGAATTTATATTGAATTTTATTCTTAAGCGATGCAATTGGAGCTTGCAAGGCATTGAACATGTTTTTTTTAGAATTATTCATCACATTTTTGATAGCGTAAAAGTCAATTGTAATTCGCGTGATTAATATAAAAAGTCGTATTGATTGATTATTTCTTTTCGCAATAATCTTTTATATTATAGTGTCATCCTAATGAAAGCAGCTGTATAGTTAGAGGGCCAGATAAGTTATGATGATGATGAAACATGATGTCATTTGAACTGATAACTGATTTTGGCAATGGTACAGTGCTTTAGAAGCTGATCATAATGGTGGTGAAATATCTTAATATCAGCTTTAAAGAAAAAATAGT
Organism: Argiope argentata; assembly: GCA_026289955.1. Lineage (NCBI taxonomy): Eukaryota > Metazoa > Arthropoda > Arachnida > Araneae > Araneidae > Argiope > Argiope argentata. The sequence goes on along the minus strand of JAOUZG010016704.1, from coordinate 3,022,495 downwards.
TAAGAGAACTATGATTCAAATTACATTATATACATTGTTTTATAAAGCTTAAAGAGTACCAGAAGATTTAAAAATTTAGTCCTAAACATGGTAATAAATCTTAAAGTTTTTCTCTTCCCTTTTATTAATATGTGGCTTGATTGCATTAGCTTTTGCAGCTTGTGCATAGTTCAGAGTAGATAATAATGCAAAACAAGAGAGTCTTGCATGACAATATTAAAAACGAAATGGAATTATCAAAAAAAAATTCATATTGATATGAATGACTAGAATTTAAGGATCGTTAGTTGGAGCTGGAGGAAATAATCATTAGAATTAAATTTGAATTATTATGGAGAGTGGTAGCTAATATTTGCTGTTTTACTGAAAAGTTTAGTGAACACAGGCAAAAATAAGAACTTATCATATGTTGTTGTTGTAACTTATGACACTTGCCATGGACTCTAGGCCACAAAAAGAAAAGATCCCTATTATTTGAGAATCTTTGTGTTATCTCTATTAGATTCCGAGTTCTGTTACTTGCTTTAGAAAATTCGATGGTTTGGACCGATAAAAGGAGAGAATTAAAGATTCCAATTCAATGGTGTTCAGTTGAAAGAAAGAATATTTGAGTGACTTCACAGCTTGAAGTATTAATCACCATTTAGTTCCCTCTGAGAGTTTTGGATTGTGTTGGTTATTTAATAGCATTTAACTGCTTGTCTGTTACTTATTTTTTTGGAAATGCTGTTTTGTGTACACTTTATCTTATTAATTTCGTGTTTTCTTGTGGAATAAAGGGTAGTAATCCGTTATTTAGCTTTTTGATCTTTCCACTGGATACATTATCACATACTAATATGGGTGTAACTTAATTCCTTAAATACTAAGGTTTGTAATTACTATGTGCTGAAATGATGAAACACTTTAGATGTTAAGTTGGAAAGCAGAGCTGGATGCCTCTTGTCCAGATGCAAAAGAAAAAAATTCAGCTTCTTCTCTTTACCATTTAATAGTTTAAATTTTTATTAAAGTTTGGAACTATGAGAATAGAAACGAATGTAAGAGACTGGATTTTTTTTCCAAGAAATTTCAAAAGTTTAGATAAAAAACAGTGAAGTTAGAGGAATGGAAATTCCTTTTCAGATCATAACTTTCAAATAATTTAAAATTTCTTTAATATCAAATTTAAAATTTCTTTAAATATCAAATTCTCTAGAATCGTTGCGATAGTGTTTATTCCAGCGTTGCGTTGTGACTAATGGCACTTGCCTTGGACAAGCCCCCGTGATACGATCAGCAGACGATTTAAGAGTAAGAAATGCGTCTCTTTGTTTTACAAGTAGCGCCACTTAGGGCCAAGAGCACTCACACGTCACAACCCTTTTTAGGGGGCGGACTACATTCATGCAAATTCATTCATACATCCACAGGTCGTAATGTAGACCTGGAACAGAGAACGATCCCCTCTGACCCATTTCCCCCAGTGATACTACTCTCGATATGGAGGACTTTGCGACCACGAACAGATTTAACGAGTGCCAGTCGCCACACACTCGGTGAATCTTTTGGCCGGTGAGCTTCGAACCCGTAACCTAAGGAGTACGAGTCCAACGCTCTACCAACCAAGCCATCCCGTCTCTTATCTATTCCCATAAAGAATTTATTTTTAAAAAAGGCAGAGAAGGAATTAAAGAAAATAACTGAACATTAAGAAAACCTTATTAAAAGAGTGCTAAAAATTGTCATAAAAATTCAGGGAAGGCTTCTGATCATCGATCTAAATAAGCTTTGATCCCCATGTTTATAGGACAAAATGCCAGATATTTCCTGCATTATACCTGCAGGTATAGAAACTTGGACAATAAAATCCTACACTGTTGTTGGTATCCTCATTTTGATTATAGAAACATCATATATATTTTTTGTTTTTTACCTATATTAATCAAGAAAATAAGATCCTTTGAAACAGCAAATCTAGAAAATAGCAATCATTATTTATGGTATTCTCATTTTGACTGTAGATGCAAAAAGGTATTTCTCATTTCACAACTGCAAGTACAGAAATATGGGTAGTAAAATTTCTACTGTTGGTGTCCTCATTTTGGCTGTTGAAACATCAAATATTTATGATTTGGCAATTGCCCCTACACAAATCTGGACCGTTATATCCTCATTACAATTGGTGGTACTGTAATCTCAAATGGAATTTTCACATGACATCACAAACATATGACATCATTGATCTAAGTGACTTTGAAACGCCGTCCAATATTTGACCATATACGTTATGACATGCATTATAAGATGACCTTATATACTTTCTTCTAAAATTTTTAAAAATAACTTTTACTCTTAAAAAAACGGGAATGCGAGCCTTTGGCGGAATTTATCAGTTCTTTATTACATTTCTGGTAGGATTTGTCGGTTTTTCAAATCCGGTATTAAAAACCGTTTCTTCTCCTTAGGTTAAGGGTTCGAAGCTCACCGGCCAAAAGAATCCCTGAGTGTAATGGCGGCTGGCACTCGTTAAATCTGTTCGTGGTCGCAAAGTCCTCCATGTCGAGAGTAATACCACTGGGGATACTGGGTCAGAGGTGATCGTTCTCTGTTCCAGGTCTAAATTACGACCTGTGGATGTATGAATGAATTTGCATGAATGTAGTCCTCCCCCTAAAAAGGGTTGTGACGTGTGTGTAGCTAAGTCGTACTCTTGGCCTTAGATGGCGCTACTTGTAAAACAAGGAGACGCATTTCTTAGGCTTAAAGTCTGCTGATCGTATCAGCTGGGGCTTGCCCACGGCAAGTGCCATTAGTCACAACAAAAACAACAATAAAAAACCGGTTTAAAGAATTCATTTTAAGATATAAAAATCAATTTTAAACTTATTTGATTTGCTATTCATTCTATGCAAATGGCAGCAGAAACGTTGTTTTCAACGTTAGAAGTTGCGTTGACTAGTGCTTGTACACTGCGCAACTGCGTGGAAGAATCTATTTGAACTTCAAAAAGCCCTGAGACCTATTCATCTGGCAGTTGAAGGCTTAGGGTGACGAGATGCCAATTTATTAACAACTGAAAATATACTTGAAGTTCGGTTAAAGGAACTAAAAATTTAAACACTGTTTGAAATTATTATACGCTTTAGAAGAACGAATTCAAGAAAGAAGACAAGTAGAATCAGCGATTTCTTTTTGTTGTATTTGAAAAAACATTTCCAGTTCAGTGAAGAAATCTAATATTTCTTTAGCTTCAAAAATCGAAAATATTAAATTATCTGGGAAGATATTGACTAAAATATTTCCGAATTCTTATGTGGAAACATATTTTGATGAAGAGCAAATCGAGGAAACTACTCATCAGAGTAATGCTTTTTAAAAAGAAGTCATGGATTTATTAATTCATAAATTTCTTGAAGACACTGAAGAAAAACTTACAAATCCAAAAACACTTAAAGCTGAATTTTCCTTATTTGAGGTAACGAATAAAAGAACAATAAACTTATATTTGTTATTTGATGCCATGACAACTATAAAACCAAGGTCAGTAGCTAGTGGACGACTATTTTCCATTTCAAGCAATATTGGAACTAAAATAAGAATAAGACTTAGCTACTGTTCAGTGAATATTTTACGTTTTTTAAAATCCTACTTTCTTAGGTGAAATTAAAATTAGTGAAAATAATATCAATATTATTTGAAATTTTCGTTTAATTTTTTACTATTTTCTGTCAATAATATGTATATTGAACCTTTATTATTATTATTATTATTTATTTATTTATTTTGACTTTGACATTTATTTAGTTTAATAATAAATTAATTAATTAAATAAAATATTTTCTCCTATTTTATTTTTTTGACAAAAATTCAAAAACTGGCTAAAATAGTTTTATTTGGAAATTTTGGATTCAAAAGCCAGTTTTTCAAGAAGTCGGTTTTAGTATAAACCCTAATTTTTGGCACTCTTTGTTTATTTCTTTGTAAAACTGTTCTTTAGTGTTGATGAAGTTAAAAATTACTTGGGGAAAAATCAAACTAAAAATCACGAATAAATCGAAAAATAAACAGTAATGAATAGTTTTTTTATTTGTTGAAAACACAAAACCATGACAAACCATGTAAGAGAATTTATAGAGAAAACTCATCTCGAATTAAAAGTTTTAGATAAATAATAGAATAACATGTTCTTGATTGCATTTAAAAGAGGATTAAACATTTTATCGATTTAAAATGGGATTCAATTTCACGGATGCATTCATTCCAGATCTCAAAAGTGGTACCAGGCAACAAACCCTGCACAACTGCACCTAATAACAGAGAAAGCCATTTAGAAATGGTTCATGAAGTATCTAAAAATTCGATAATTCACGCTTATCCCACTCAGCGATTAAGCACAGTCCCGGTACCTTCGAAAACTATTGAAAACTTTCCCAAAATTGATTCCCAAATCATTCTCTTTTTGCATCACTTATCTGAAACAATGTCGAAGCCGGACAGAGATAGTTCCCATCCCTCTCCTCCACCCCCAACACCGTTCTTCTGCTCGCATTGTTGAATTTAAATATCCTCCACCCTACTTAGAATACTAGAAGAGCACGTCCCATCGTTCTCAACGAGACTCTTAATAGCTTCGCTTTAATTCGCGCATTTTATTGTCTCGCAAAATGGCGCCACTTAGCCAGTTGATTGCCGCCATTAAAGACTTTAAAGTGCTTCCCTGTTGCCAGATTTCTTCTTTTAATTCCAGAGCTACTACGTGGAACGCTTCTTTTTTTTCATTCGTTTCCCTTTTGTTTCTTTCCATTTCACTGTACCTTTTTGAAAAGACATGTTTTTAACTTTCTCTCTTGGATTGCAATATTTAGAGGAGGGAAATTTTAAAAGAACGACGATTCGAAATTCAGTGAGTAAAATTAAGATTGAATTAGTTTGGGAGGAAGTGAAATGATGAAAATAAAGTTCTATCGGGAATGTTTTAGGTTTTTTTTCCATCTCCATCCCTTTCTCTCTTTCGGTGAGTGCAGTTTCTTTTTATTGAAAAGCAGTGTTCATCTCTATGAAGTGATAATAAAAATGAAGTTTATTACTTTGGTAATTGGAAACCTTATGTCTTACTGAATCACAGTACAGTAGAATTCTTTTATTAGAAGTTACATTAATAATTAAAAGTAATGTTGTTTTCCTCACTAATAAATATTCCGAGAAAGTGACTCTTTACAAAGAACGTCTAAAACGTTATGGCTTAGGAATTAATTTAACTCAATCATTTCCATTTTTCATGCCATTTGAAACATTCACTCTTAGCGTAATTTTCAGAATTTTTTTTTCGAATATCTTGAAGATGGTCAAAAGATGAAAATGCTAAAAAGGATGAACAAAATTTAAGGCGACGATCTGCTATACGTTAAATGCATTGTTGTAGGAGGTGTAAGTAATTTCAGAGGTAAAGAACCCGATACCTGTTTTTAAAAAGTAAAATGGCAACAGTAATATTCGGTTTCCATGACATTTTCCATGAATAGTTTGGGAGTCATATATACTTACTTTCGCATTTAAATTAACTCAAATTCTTAAGAGACACTTAATTAAAAATGTTAAAAAGAATATTTCTACTTTATTTGACTCCCTCGAGACAGGTTTTTGAATCTAGACCAAATTGGAGCTAGATTTATCTGTTTGGGACCATAATAATAATAATAATAAAAAAAAACGTTTTCAGATTGGTAAAATTTGTATAATGTAATGACTTGATCCTGGTTGATCAAATAATCAGGTATCGTTTTAACACAAATGTTTTATTTATAGCTTATATACAATAAAAATCAACAACTACTCATCTAGGTTAATATGCTGGAAAATATTTACATCTGGGATAACAGTTCCACGACTAATACAAAGAAACTAACAGGCTGTTAGTGTATCCGGCTACTGCAATCGTAGCTCAAGGGATCTACGAATATAATCGTTAGATCTCTAATCAAACTCGAGATCACGTGGTATCTCTTCAGCTCAGCTTGTCAGTTTGCAGACAGCTCGTACCGTCAGATCAGCTAGTCTCGTTCAGTCTCTAGTCGGATCAGCCCGTTTCATCGTCTAGTACTTTCAAAACCTTCTATTTTAACCTCGGTCAAACACCGTCTCTCAAGTTCGCATTGGTGCGCAGAAGATAACGATCCTCCAATAATTCATCAGAAATATTCCCAGTGGTCAGCAGTTAACCGTGGGAATATTTTCTAATCATCCACGCAGCCCTCCACAATAGGAAAATATTCTGCCTTTCCTGATGCAAATGAACCTGTTTTCTACAAAATATAAGCTTCAGAAAGATAAAATTGAATACGCAATTTTAATATCTAAAATATAAATCCCCACCAACTGAATTAAACGCATTGACGAACTGACTGTTAAAGCATTATTTTCAGAATCTTTAAATTGTATTTCAAATTAACCAAAATACATTCCATACATTCCATGTACCTTATACCGAACGAACGAATATATTTTTAGAAAATTGATTTTTTAAAAAAAGTATAAACTGGTCGGACAAAAAAGAGCTACTCTCTCTTAACACGCATTGGTTAAACTTAATAAATATTGACAATTGGTCAGTAAAATATTAATATTAAATTTACAACTACAAAAAGCCGGCTTTCTGGCACAGAGGTAGCGCATCTTCCTCGTGTTCTGAGAGGCCTGGTTCGGGCATGGTTGTTCTTCTGCGTACTATCTGTGAGATGTGTGACTTCGCCCCCCTGTAAAAAGAGGTTGTGCAAGCAAATGTGGTGTGTGTGTGTAGCTAAGTCGTACCCTTGGCCCTAGTTGGCGCTACTTCAAAAACCAGAGATGCACCTTTCGGATTAAATCTGCTGCTGAATCAATGGGGGTCCATGGCAAGTACCATAAGTAACAACAACACAATTACAAAAATATCTTTGGTGAAGAAATTTTATCCATTCTTCACTTGCAGACGATTTTTTGAGGTTTGACCGTTGGAATTAACCAGATTTCACATCATATATCAGAACTTAAATTGATTTAATTATTAAAAGAATTCCTATAACTCAAAAAATTAAAAAGTTGACTAAACTACTACTTTTATTCAATTTCAATCCCTTAAGAATGCAATTTCAGAAGATATTCTTTTAGTTTTTTGAAGTCTGGCGCATTTGAAAACCAAAGTATTCCGCAGAAACTTTTTAATGCTGTTTTCCATAGTAATAAAATCGCTTGCGCCAAAAGAAAATAAGAACGACTGAATAAAAAAAAAATTAACACCATTCTTCCTTCGAGGCATCTTTTCCGATTCTTTTGTATTTTTTTAAAAAAATATATATTTATTTCCACATCAGAATTGAACTATCTCTCTGACTTCCTTTCTTTCTACGAAAAATCATAAAAAACAACTGACATTTTATGACTTTTTCGCTATCAAAGACAGCTAGTAACAAAAGAACACTTCGCACTGCTGAATGGCAAGATGGATGCCAAATACAAACAAAAAAAAAAAAACTTCGAAGAATAAAGTTTTGTATAAAATTAATCAAATATACAGATAATACGCATTCAACAGGATGAAGAATGTTTTTTATTTTTTGATCCGGGCCCGAACTCGCTTCCTGTTTGAATATTTATCGAATCTTTGGACACAAAAAGGTTAGATGGAGGGAAGGAAAAAAAAGGGTTGAGAAGTAAAGTTTTTTTTTGCACTTTTTTTCTGCATTTAAGACCAAAAAAAATTTTTTTTTTAATGCATTAGAAATCTTATGAATATCGCTGGAGTTAGAATTTTATAAATGTTGATGGGCTTTTTATGCTAAAAAAGATATGCTTTTGAATATATTTTGAAAATAATTATAAGAATACTTAAATTCTTTTGAATAATTTTTGAGATATATGGCTAAGATCATATGAAATAAACAGCTTTTTCCCTCAGGTATGAAAAAAAATCGAATTCTAGCTTAATTTGAATTACCTCAAAAGAGCAGCCTTTTCATTAGAAATATGAAAAACAAATTCTGGTTACTCGAAATTATATTCTAATGAAATTCTTTAAAAACTGAAATTCCGAAACAACTCGAGAAATTTTATGAGGATATAAATAAGTAATTGATAAAAATTTTATTCTTAATAATAATAAGTGATGAAGTACATTATTGAAAAAGTAATGACTGAATAATTTAACATTAGTTTATTCAAAAAATATTATGGAATATATATTTATTTCACAATTAACAAAAAAAAGCATTTTTTCCCAAATATTGTCCCGAAAAACTAAAGAGCTACATCGTTAATTTGAATAGATTAATTAGTTTTATTATAACCAAGCTACTAACAATAGCAGGTGACTGAGTATTTATCCATCACAGATTGGTATCACTTTCTTTACACATTTAGAATGTTAGATAATAATCTGATCTGAAATTTAAGAAAGATCTAGGACCTTCCAGATCCTATATAAACAATAGATTTAATTTAAATCAAAGAACTCCAGTCTTCGAATAAAAAATTGTGGCTGAATTTGAACTGTGGACTAACCAATAAGAGGCTCTGTTTATTGAGTTACGTCCTTAGTTTAATCAGATTAGTTAGATTTATTAGAACCAAGCAACTCACAACAGCACGTGACTAAGTATTTACCCATCACTGATTGGTCTCACTTTCTTTACACATATAGGATTCTAGATAATAATCCAACTCAATATTTAAGAAAGATCTAGAATCTTCCAGGTACTATACAAACAGATAGCAATTTAAATCAAAGAACTCCAGTCTTTGGATAAAACATCGTGGCTGGATTTGAACTGTGAATCTACCAATCAGAGGCTCTGTTTATTGAGTTACGTCATTATTACGCCGTTAGTGTAAGCAAATTAATTAGATTTATTATAACCAAACAACTCACAATAGCACGTGACTGAGTACTTACTCATCTCTGATTGGTCCCAGTTTCTTTACACCTATAGGATGCTAGATAATAATCCAATCTCAATATTTAAGAAAGATCTAGGACCTTCCGATCCTAGATAAACAATAGATTTAATTAAAATCAAAGAACAGTCTTCAGATAAAACATCGTGGCTAGATTAGAACTATGGACCAACCAACCAGAGGCTCCATTTATTGAGCCCCGGCGATTGCTAGCTGTTATTTGTGTGGCAATACGAATGTAACTATGGGAACTAAGGAATATGAATGCATTATGAAAAGGATTGCTAAGTAGGAGAAATAGAATAAAAGAAGATATGCATCACTTTTATTTTATTTCTAATGCTTTAAATCTATAATTTGTGAGATTGTGTTACAGAAAATTATGTATTATAAAGGTAGTTAGGTATATAGGTATTGAAGGTATATAGGTAGTTTCGATGGCTTGATATGAGTATCTTAGCTTCAGAATATTAAGATTGCCTTCTTAAGACCTGATTCAATCAATGTCTAGAAATCCTGATACATGCTGACTCCATTAATCAGTTCTGTTGAATGAAGGTTTGAGGATAATTCTCGTCTTAGATGCTGTTCAGAATTATAAATCACTGTTCAAAATTATGATATCTGTTACAATATGTCTTGTCTATTTTTAAAAGACTTTGTAAGGCCTCAGCTATGAGATCGTAAATCCATCGGGGCGAAACGTTCTTCCTCTGATGCGATACGAAAATTTAGAGAGAGTAGGTGCCAGCTCAGGTGTTGTCCTTGTCATCTGATCTCGGTTCTCAATTATGTAATCTGTCCGCGTCAAAACAATCTTAGTGTTGCTTTAAAAAAGAGAACTTGAATATAACTGAACTAAACGTGTATTTTCAAAAAGGATGTTAATCTAATTGAATTAATTTGAATGAAATGAAATCCTTCCCCGCCGCTGGTATGATAATCAGCATTGCTAATAGTTATCATTAGATAGGAATCCGTATTTACGGCGATTTTATTCCGAAGAGGTGGGGGAATTTTTAATTATTCTCGGATTTCTCTCTATCACTTATTGATGATTTTTTTGTTGGTTTTGAATGATATTACTTTGTTTTCCATCTGTATAATTATTATATATATTACCCAGTAAAATTTTCCTCCATCCGTCTTTTTTTTTAAATTCACAGCCAGTCACCCCCATTACCACAGAACTAAGCTTATAAACCAGGATTATTGAGATTGGCTGTTATACTCATTAACTACCCAAAGTTTTGTATAAGAAAACAAAAGTTAAAAAATCTTTAAACTTACGGTAAACGGCTCCTCCACCTATCTTCTGATCTCAATTCTAGTGCAATCAAAACGGATGGAAGCGTTGAGTTTTTACATTTCTAAAAATAAAAAGTTTATTTCTAATAAACAAAGTCAGATACGTTCGAATATTTTTTTATGCACCCATAACAATAACAACAAATACTTGGTGTTAGACAATTCGGTCGAAGATCATTTGTGTTATGGTATTCAATAATTTTATCCATTGATGTTTATAATATATAATTTTTAAGGACTTTGTTTACAAATTCCACACATCAAAATAAATCATGACATACTAATTGTTTTCAATTAAACCATTCGTCAAAATCTATGCAGGAAAAAGATAATAACAAAATAAAATATTTAATTGATCTTACCAAACGATAAATCAGTTTTGACAATGTTTATCATTTACAGTTTTCAAAAGTATACTGTCTATCCATAAGGAGATATCTGGCCGACAGTTGTCTGTGTTTACGGCGGGCGTTATAGAAACAGGCGTCGATAGGGAGGATCCATTTCGAATGGGTGGAATCGAACGGAAGTCTGCGGGGGTATTCTTTATCTTGGCGAAAAAATGAATTGATAAAAAAATTATTGCTCATTCGTCTTCTCGCTTTTACCGCAGTTGCTCGTGTCTTTATATTTGTTTAGATTACTTCTTTTATATTTTATTAATATTTTCTTTGGTTAATATTAACTGCATTTCATTATTTAATAATTTTAATCTCTTGAATTTTGATATCCTTTAAAATGCCTTTTCGATTTAAGAATGGAGAGACTTGAAAATCACAAGCACGTAAAATTGTGCATAATGTTATAGAATTTTGCTTGAAACTTGCTGAAAATTCGTATTGGGAAAAAGATGGGGTTTTAGAAGAACTAGTAATTCAGATTATAAGTACTGAATCGGATTCCAATTCAGAAAAAACGGAATCTTGTCACAGTGATTTAGAATTCTTTTAATTGAAAGTTCACAACTGTCACACGATGTCTGCTAGTTTTGCACTATTTTAATAATGATTAATATGTTTTATAAATAAAAAGTGAATTTTAAAATTGCTTTTTTGTTTCATTTCAATTAGTTTAATCGTAAGTTATAGAAGACATAGAATTTTATTTAGTTTATTTCCTGAAGCAACGAAATTTATTTGATTCTTTTTTGTTATTTTCTATTTTTTCATTAATGTGCTCTTGTTTTCAGTTATTCAATATGTTGATAGTCAAAAGTTTCAACTTAACATACTTTTGATTATCCTTAAAATTTGATAAAATGTAATTGTTAATTTTAAGTTTCGAAAAATAGTATATATATCAAAAATAAATTTATTTATTTATTTTGGAGGGGTTTTAAGCATATTTAACAATGGATATTTTACTTTGTAACAGCAACCTTTTATAAAAATTATGAAATAATTACGATTATTATGTTATTGTTTTTATGTTGAATCAGACAGATTACTTCGCGTTTGCTGCGGAGAATTTGATCTTAAGTAGTTACATAAATTTAAAACAAATAAAATGAAAATTAATTTTTTTGTCATGCGGGATTCTTCTTAATTTTTCTTCTTCTTGTGCAGTCGTTGGACATATAAATAATTATTCAGTTTTTCTATTTGATTTACTCAGTTCTTTCTGTACTAATCAGATAGAAATTTCTGTATTATTCTATCCGGAATAATATATATTGTCAAAATTCCAAGTACGCAAATGATTTTCAGCCCAGTGAATTATTTTTCGAATTTGCTTTTGAAAATTAAAGGCACTATATCAATAACCGCCAATTAGGCGCTAAACGCGCTAACGTAAGAAACTTGAATGAATTTCTACCTCTGCGAAATGGACTCTTCCTGCAGTAACCTGTTTCTATAACTCCCTCCGTAAACATAGACGACTGTCGGCCAGAGATCTCCTTGTGGACAGACAGTAGTAATTGCAGATTTTTAGTTGTTTATGTCATATTTGAGGAAACTTTTTGAATCAGAAAAAAATTGGTGATATTACCGAAAATGACATAATTTTATTGCAAATATGCATTTAAATACATTTAACAAACCATTTATGTATTTCTGAAAACTCAACCGATTTATTTGACTAATCCTGACATAGTAAATGGGCTGATAAAGTCACTATGTCATAGTCAAAAGGGTTGAAAGTCGTTAATAAATGGTTCAATAATGGTAAAATCATGTTAGTGTCCCATTTTTATACACTGAAGTAGTTAATTATTGTATATTGATATATATATACAGAACAACTAAATTACAATATAGTATTAAGTGTAAATTTTAACGACAAAATAGTATCAGTTAAATATTATTTATTCAGATATTTTTATGCTAAAAGATGTGTTATAAAAAGCTTAAGAGTGTTTTGTTGTCACACTTAAAAATACTATCGTTGTTGTTCTAACTATACAACTTTAGTAGTAATTGTATTTTTACTTAAATTTTTAATGACAACAACGACATATAAGTTTTGAAAGCAATATTAGACTATGCAATCTAACTTATTAATAATGGGTTTTTAGAATCAAAATTCTAAGAAAATTTCTTAAAGTAGATTTCAACTGTTCTGTGCTTTTATAGTCATAAATTGCTTCGATAATACAAAAAATCAACAACAACAACAAAAAAAAACTAATGGAAAGAAAGCGATTCTGAGTTGCTGAAATACTGAAAATTAAATTAAAATATTACTGCTCTAAAAAGCCTTATTTTGATGAAACTTTATCAGAAAAAATTATTAATATACCTTTTGGAATTAGTGGTTATCAAAGGAATCATAATAATGGTAAAAAAATTACTCTTTGACCATCAACATGCTTATAATTACCAGCTAAATCTCTATTTAAGGAATCTTTTCTAAAATTAAAATTAAATTATAAATGCATATTAAAGGAATTATTTTTTGAACTGAACACAAACTATTATTTTTATTTGAAGCTTTCGTTTTGATAAGATCTTATTTTTAAGGCTCTCTCAGAAGTTAAATTTTACTCTACCGAATCTTAAAATGTAGCGTTTTGACGTAGAGTTATTATCATCAAAAGAAAACTTTTCACTTTAATATTTTCCTTAAAAGAATCTGTTCCCCAAAACGTCTATAAACATATCGATCCTCCGAAATTAGTTAGATTTTCTGCTAAAAAGAGCATATAGAAAAGTTACTAATGGCCATTTGGAGATTATTGAAATTACCCAACAACAAAGTGAAAAAAAATCGTTTGGTCGCAGTTGTAGTAAGTTTTAATTCTTTTGGAAAAAGATGGCATGGAAGGAAGAATAACTTTTTCCCTCTTTCAAAAACTTAATGGCATTTTAAATAATTTAATAACAGTAACATGGGTTCTTCTTATTCTTTCTTCAAACGTTAATGACTTCTAAAGCTTAGGGAAAATTAATCTTCGTCAAAACTACTCAGCTGTACTAATTACTGGAAGTTTGGTCTGGAACTTCTATTTGCATTTTTTTACTTGAAAGGAGAGAGTGAAATAATAAGACTAATAATTCATCACTTTCATTCAATTTGAGCTTTAAGAATGCGTCTTTCTTTTGATGTTTTTTCCCTTAATAATCCCTTTTTTTTAATTCGTTGAAAAAATTAGACCCAAGCGGGAAGCCTTTGATGAAAGAGACGAAAGCTGATAAATGAGATTTTAAATATTTTTTTAGATAAATAAGCTTTAAATTATAGATATTCTATAATAGAACATTCCGTGCATCTTTTGGGATGAGTTTTAATCATAATAAAGTAAAACAGATTAGGCCGTTTAAATAATGATAATTAGCTGCCTTTGGCGAGAAATTGGCAAGCCGAGATTAATCCTGGATAAAATCTTCTCTTAAGTATTTCAGTTCAACATAATCTTATAGCTTTCTCCTTTGATGTGTTTTTAAACTTGAATGGGGCTATTCTAAATTCAAACTATTTTCAAAATTCGGCTTTTAGTCTCAGTAAACATAATAAAAAAAAACTGTTGAAAGCATACTTTAAACAGAACTAAACATGGGGAAAATACATCATGTTTTTAAATTGGTAATAATGAAAGAAAAATTCTGTAGGGAAACATAAGTAGTAACCAAGAAATGATTCGAATTTCCGGACGACAATAAAACATATTTTATAAAATTGAAAACGCTTAGGTAAAGTTTGTATGGCATTCGAATTTTAAAACAACGTGAAAATTAGATTTTTGCAGCAGCGTTTTCGGGAGTTTATAGCAAAAAAATATCATACCCACACCCACACCCACCCACCCATCTTCTGGCCCATTCAGGGCACATTTCAGTTTCTTTTAAACGGATCGTAAAATTCTCGAAGTTTCCAGCACTATCCATTTTGTAATCAAAGTCGCCAATTCGCCAAGTTTATTGCCACGCTTTGAGATTATTGACGTGGCACCCGCTCATCAAGCAACAGGGCTAATTGTAAAATGGCCTTTATTACTATCACACTATTCGTGCTGGGAAACAGCATTACATGCTTTTAATAATATTTACGTTTCAAGAAGTAATTACGTGCCGAATTTGGTAGTTCTAAATTCATCGTTCAACCTTTACAGAGGATTTTGAATAATTTTTTAGTTCTGCTGAAAATAAGACGTGATTAACGACAGTTCGTCAATTAATAATCATTGCTATATTAATTTATATGCCTCTCACTGATTTCTACTTAAAATATCTATATGAGTGTAAAACATGAAAAAAAAGAGAGAATAAAAGGAAATCTGCTCTGCATATTTCAATGTATCATATCAGAACATCATTTCTTGAACTGCCAAACACCACGTGCTCGTGCGAGTTAAATTATATTTTTATTCATTTTAATTGTTCCATTGAATGAGTCACTTTAGTATTTCAAACGAACCAAAAAACTTTTGTCTCGCATTTATTGTCTAAAAAATATCACATGTTCTCTTTATTTCATTTCATATAATCACGCACTCAAAATGACAATTTTCTTGGTTTTATTTGCGCTAGTCATTGACTTATTTTTTTAAATCGGAGCTTTTGTCAAAGGGATGGCAACACGTTATTAAAAGCTGAATTTTTGAGATACTCATGCGGATAATAAAATTTCAATTTTTCGACTACGGGTTTTTGTTGACTCCCCAAAATCTCATTACTAAAACAATAGCATGTTCTGGCATGATAAAAAAAGAATACAATACGTACAAAAATGTCTTGGGAAAATGATTAAATACCAACTGGAAATATTTTCCGAAAGATAAAAATCAAAGAAGAACTTCAGTATCCGAATAATGAAAATTAGCTCGAGACTATCCAAAGCATGCGAGGCATTCAAAAAAATGGAATAAAATCTACTGAGGTAGAATAAAGTAAAAAGAGAATCAGAGGGATGAATTACTCGAAGTAATTAAATTAAAATTAAAGCCTCGTTAGTACAAGGATGAAAAGAGAAAGCTCAAAATTACTACTGATTATCTTCTTCATTAGTTAAAAACATTAATATGAGAGTGGAATTCGCTTATTTCCACTAATGTTTTTAAATTTGTATGGAAGCTAATGAAAGAAAATTTATGAAAGCTTTCGGGCGACTAAGTAACTAATTAGACACATCATTAGAGACTGGTTGTAATTTACACTCAACAAATTTCCAAGTAGATGAGTTATTCAAATTAAAAACAATTATTTTCATTTTTAAGCTTAATTTTAGGGTGAGAACCTTAAGTGCGTAGTGATTTAGATAATTACTATTGTTTACTAATGCAATTTTTAGTAAAATCAAATAATATTAATTGACTCTGACAGTTTGACGAGTACAATTGTTTAATGCTAAATAGATGTGGAAAATTTACACAGTGTATAATTTTTTTACCATAGTATATAAATGAATTTTATATAACATTATAAACCTCTTAAGTTAAAAGATAAAGGTTGCAATTTAGAAAAGCATATATACGAAGATAATTTCTTACTTTTATTTTTATTTTTATTTGAAAAATTGCATAAAAATATAAATAAATGCGTGAGTTGTATTTAGGAACTAAATTTGTTATTTACCTGCATACATATAAAGACAAATATTGTATGCACTTTGTATGCCTCAAAATTAATGTCATATTTCTCTTATATTCTTAAAGATGATTATTTTACGTTGCTTATCGTTTATTTGTTAGTTCTTTTATATAAATCTACATTATTTGTCCGATTTTGATGAAATATCGTTCACATGTTATTTAAGACCCCCCAAAAAATCACTAACTATTTTCCTCATTTCAGAAATTAATTAAAAATCATACAAGCTTTGGGTGTTTCCCAACTATTTTCAAAAATAATATCTCATAAAAATACATTTTGCATTATCTTAAAACTCAAAATTTTTTTCTTTTTAACGATTTTCATTTCCAAACGAATTTTTTATACACATTTTTAAAATTTAACTTTCGCATTATCAGAAACAATATTTTTAATTATTATTATGAGGAAATTCAAAATATTTTTTATTTTTCATCAAACTTTTTTAATGAATGTTTTTGTCAGTGTTAAAATAAAGCTAAAGAAAAAGTTATTAAGTTTAAAGTATATACATTTTTATACATTTACATTTTTACATATATACATTTTTTTACATATATACATATACATGTACATTTTTATACATTACATAGTATATACATTTTTTAAACTGCAAGCTCAGTTTTGCGCGCTTTCTAGAAAACTATCTGTTTTCTTAATCTTCAAACTATTGCCAGCAAAGCAGCTTAAATTCTTATAAACTGAAATAATACTTCAAGCATTTTAGAATTCCATAGGCTTGTTTATTCTTTCAACTTAACAGCATATATTACAAACCATTGCCAGATTCCAAAAAATTTACAATTGATAATCAGCTATTATACAAAAAAATAAACGAAATAATATTACAAAAATACGTTTATCAAAGAAAAAAATCGTTTGCTTTAAGCTTTTAATAATATTTAATTGAAATAAAAATAGAAGCAGTTATAAAATATCTGAAAAGGAATCGTTTGCTAAATGTCTATTAACGGAGTTAGATTGTGATTTTCACCGATCTCCGAGTAATTTATAGTAGGTTGAAAAATATTAATAAAAAGATTAAAATGAAATCTCTTGTGCTTATTTCAATGTATCATGTCAGAACATAATTTAATGAACAGCCAAACACCACGTGCTCGTTCAAGTTAGATAATATTTTTATTCATTTCAATCGTTTCAGTGCAGGAGTCACTTTAGTATTGCAAACGATCCAAAAAACTTTGTATAGCATTTATTGTTTTAAAAAATATGGCATATCCTATAATTACTTGCTCAAAATGACATTGTTCTAAGTTTTATTTATAATAGTAATTAACTAGTTTTTTAAAATTAGAGCTTATGTAAATGGGATGTCATCTCGTTATTGATAATAAATTAATAAAGATAATATTTTTATTTTTCGCTTATGGGTTTTGTTGACGACACAAAACCTCATTCCTAAAACAATATCATGTTCTGACATGATAATATTTAATTAAAAATATAATAAATCAATTTTATGAAGTAAAAAAAGTAAGATGAATTACAATTTTATGAAATAAAAAAAGGATGAATTTAATGAAATAAAAATGTAAGATTATGGTTAGATTTCATACTAATATCTTAATAAGCAGGAAAGATGATATAAAAATTCATTTATAAGATGAAACTGCGAACACTCTAAATCGTACAACATTTAAATATTTAATAAAATATTAAATATTAAATATTTAACATTTTATAATTAATAATTAATTAATATTAAGCATTTAAATATTTAATAAATATTTAAATGTGAAAGCTTTATATGGATGAAATACCACTCTAAATCGTACTACGAAATATTACAGGGAAAAGCAAAAATTTTCACTCAATTTCTCCAATGATAACACCTAGATATCTCACAAAAAATTAATTGCTGTAAAACTTGTTGCTGTAATTTGGAAAACACGACATTTATTACAAAATGACACGCTAATGGAACAGATGAGCCTTACTACTGCCCTAAAAGACAGCGTTTACTCATCTTTCTCATATATAGGCAGCTATAACACGTCTCTAATCGTTGAACACGATGGGGGAAAAATGTATATAATTTTTTTTCTGGCAGAAAACAAATTAAGAGTCTCTCTCTAACGTTATGCTCTTTTTAAATAAAAGAAGCGTTGCCGCAGTGATTTATAGCAAGGGAAGGAAGCAAAAAAATAAAGGGTCTGCTCGTCAAGAGCGGGAAAGGGGCTTTATAGCGGATAACGAACAGTATCAACGACCCTACCTTGCATAATGGAGATTAATACACCATCTAGTCCCTAAGCACACAACGAGGGATAATTAATTAACAGAGATACCAGATGTAATATTAATTAATGCAGGATACTGGGCTTGTTTAATTAAGCGTAAAACACCTAAAACACGGGAGCAGGATAGATAGATGGCTATGGCGGGACAGGAGGTAGGGAAAAAAACGTGGGGATTTTTTGGATGGAATGAGGGAAATTTATTGCTGGTTTTCCTTGATGAAGTTAAATCCTACTTCACTCTGCAAATGAATGTTTCATCCACAGCGAGAGGAATAATAATTAAAAAAAAAGCAATATTATTAGAAATGCGGAAGTTAAAGTCTTGCACAGAAGTATTTGGAAGAGGAAATTACGTAATTTTTTGGTTGGATTTTCATTTAATCTAGATAACTGGCGTTTGTGTACGTAAGAGATTGTGAAACAAAGAAAAAAGAAAAAGAAATTTTGCTCGGATAAATTCGTGGTTGGCTGTGTTTGAGAAAAGAAATGTCAGTGAAGATTGTATAATAGCTTCGAGAAAATTAAGTAAAGAATGGTGTACTCGATTCTTTTTTTTTCTGTTAATAGAAGGTAACAGAATAATTTGAGCATATTTTTTTTTATCTTTGACATTTTTCTGGCATCTTAAAATATTTTATAGGTTTGACTGAAAAAGAAAGTATGCTGAATTTTGAAAGTGTATATAACTGGCAATGTATAAAAAACAGATAATCTATAGAATGACTTTTGTTTTTGGACAAAGTATAAAATATTTTAATATTAATTCATTTTAATTAGACTCTGTTTTTAATACCTTAGCATTATACAGAACTAACAGAACTAGCATAACGTTACACGCGTCATAATGAATGCAACTGGAATCAAAACAATAATAACTGAAAATAAATTTAAGAAAACGAAGTAAAAAATACTGTTGATTTTATAGACTCATATTTCTTCGAGAACATTATATCATTTAGTGAAGTAATGACGTGAAAAAATTGATAAAAATAAATGAAAATTAATACTCGTTAAAAGAAAGATACAGAGAAAACTTAATTAGAAAGTTCATAGCAAACGATATTTTTTGATTTTAAATAACTATATGAAAGTGATTTTCATGATTAATGATATACTAGTCAAATACTATTACGTAACTATTCTAAACGTAGGTTAGAAAAGAAGATTTTTAAATGAACGAATTAAAATCAGCGAAATAAAGATGTTTATATCATTATTGCTCTAGTTATAAGGTTCAGAAAACAAAGTAAAAAAATAACATCGATTTTACACGTTTATTATTGTGACAATAAAATCGACTAGAGAACTGATAACGTTGAAAAATCAATTTAAAAAAGAAAAGATTAATATACGCTAAAAGAAAAAAGAAAAAGAACATAATTAGAAATTTACTGCAAACGATATTTTTAGAATTTAAATTATATAAAAATAATATTAAGGATTTCTGAATTACTAATTTGGATTTTGATTAAATCACTATTATATATCATTTTGTCCAACAGATCAGTAAAAAATATTTTAAATCATCAGAAAAACAAAGAATTAAAAATGGATCAAATAAAGGTATTCATACCATAATTTTTTAAGAGAAAAGCATTAGAATCTTTTTTCAAGAATTTTGAAATAAAGGATTCAATATTGAATAAAAGATTCAGATGCAAGAATTTTAGATTCGAGTTTTAAAAATCTTCGGGAAAATTATAATAATTAAAAAACATTTCAATAAATCATATTAAATATTTTATTGTTATTACTATTACATTCATTATTTTAATGCTATTATTATTTAATTCCTACTATTAGATCACACTCTCACTACCTAGTATATATCGTTCAAATTTTCAGTCATTAATAAACACTTTTTATTCATCCACTCAAAATCAAATACATTTTTCAAACATGTAGTGGATGACACTTGATGTTAATAGTTTTTCAAATATTGTGTCATTAAAAATAAAATCAAGGAAGTTTATAATATTTTATATGTGAACAGTTCGGTTTTGAACCAACAGATGGCACCAGAAAAATTCTGCTCATTTTTTTTCAATTCCTACGATTAATTCACACTTTCCCTATATATAGTATCTTGCCCAAATTTTCAATCTGTTATGAAATAATTTTTATTCGTCTACTCAAGTTCAAATACAATTTTTCAAGTTTATAGTTGGTGACACTCGATTTTAAAACAGTTGTTTTCAAATATTAATTCATTAATTAAATTTAATTAGTTTTTAATACGTTTAATGGAGTTTTTGTAGTTTGTAATGAAAATTGAAATCAATAGGTAAAAATCAATCAGTGAAGATGAAGAATGCGAGTTCAAGTTTGCAAAAATCAATATTTTTTGATATATTATTTATATAAATTGTAATTATTTAATAAAAAATAACTAAAATAAAATTTTTCTTTGTTGACCTCAATAGGAATTGACTTAATTTTTTTTCATATTACTTGTTATTATCTTTATTTGTCCATTATGTTCATATAATAACAAAATAAAAATAATGATCTTCGATAGGACTTTCAATTGTTTTTACAATAATTTAAAGCAATAGTAAGGGCAAATATACAAGATACATAATCCGAAACAAGGCAAAAAATTATCTAAAAGTTTCTCCATTAAATTTCAAATTTCAGACACCCAGGTGTATTGAATTATTATTTTGATTACTTGGGTGACAAATTTCATAATTATATGTACAATAGATTTACTTGATATCTTCGATACATTTTTGCGTACACCAATAAATATTTCAGCTTATAAGTACAGAGGACAGAAAATATTTAGATGTAGAATTCAAAGAGAGAGAGGAAGAGAGACATCAAGTGTGTTGTAATAGAACAAAAAGAAAAAAACAACAACCTTCTGTATAAATAAAGAGTAACGAATTTCGTCATTTTTGAACAAATATTGAAATTCAAATAAATTATATATTTTTCGTTTGAGGCATAATTCAAAAGTCATATATTTCTAGTGCTATATGACATCATACGAAAGCTATGTGTTGCCACTTAATATTAGAAATGTCTGCAGCGAAAATATTTTACATTGAGAGATTGTTTTCTAGCATTATATAGGAAGTCTTGAATATATGTGAAATATTTATCGTCCCATACTTCGCTCAAAAACGTACAGAGTTTTATATATTGCCTATTATATATGTATAGATATTTTTTATTCTGATACTTTTATGCAGTTTTACTAGAGTAATATATATTTTTTGTGACGACATATACCGACTATTTTTCCTACTTTGCAAATGATGTTGTATATACTTGATATATTATATACTCGACATTTATTAGGTTTAAAATATTTTCATACCTGATGTTTTAACTTTAAACTTTATTTTTTAAAATAAAATATTGTAATACAACAAAATAATTTTATTTATCAAAACTTTTTGTAATTAACATAAGAATATCTAGTAGCCTAATTTTATATACAGCTATCAATCTATAGCTATTTTTTTCTATAAATTATTAATATTTATTTCGTAAGTATTTCAATTATTGTTCACTAAAACTGAAGTACATGAAAGGTTCCAATGAATGTTTTGAAGAACTAACTAAATTGTTAATCATTCTTTAATAAAAAAAATATGAAAAAAATATATATAATCAATAATAGTTTATGATATAAATTATTAATCCTTTGCTTTAAATGTTCTTCTAGAATTCCTACTAATATGTACAGATAACAATTATCCATTTGTATTCTTGTTCTACAATAAAAAAAATATGTTCGAACAAAATGCGAATAAAATTAATTAAAATGAGAGAAATAAATTGTACATAAAATAAAAACAGAAATATCAAAAAATGAAGTTAGAGTAATTCCAAATCTCATTATTTCCTTACACTTAAAGTATTTATAAATTTCTTTATTTAAAAAATCGTCTGCATCTATTTAATAATTAAACAAGATAAAAAATGAAGGAAAATTCGTCTGAAATATATTTTGTGATTGAAAAGGAGAAATTTTGAATTTTAAAATTATATAAAAATGTGTCTTTTTAAACAATTTATTAAAAATTTATTACTTAAGGAAAAAGAGCGGAATTTTTTGCTCATTTCTAATTAATTGAATATTTACTTAACTTTTAAACTTTGTAAAGCTAAGTGGAGAGTAATTTTTCTCTTATTTTAAATAACAAGTTTTCAAAGTTTGATTGGCCTTGTTTATGAGAAAGTGTGAAACATGTATGCATAAGTGCAAACAAGCATCGTTCATACGTATATGCATACATTAATAAATGCATAGTCATAAAAAGGCATATTTGTATAAAGATTAAATTAAAGTTAATAAAATAACTAAAATGTGAACCAAAACTTAATTAAAAGCTTTTTTTCTGCTTCAGGTTGATTTTTATAGACATTAAAAACAGACAATTAAATCTTGAGAGGTTGGGCAAAATCACTACTTTATCTGTGGAATTTATAAAAATATATGGCATAGGATCTAGATTTTTTTTTATTTTAATAGTTTAACATAGATTATATGTGTATTTTAGAAGTTAAATGCAAATAATTTACTTATTATTTGCATAGTTTAGAAATTATTTAATTATTCATATTTTTAATTTTTATCTACACCTTTGAAACTGAAAAAAAAATCTCCTTTAGTAAAGGTATTTGTGAAGATTTTGTGTCCAGTATCTGTATAAAATGTTTTCTATGTTCATGTGAAAAGCTTAGAATTCCTGTTTAGATGTGTATTTTCATGAAATGCAACAGTTTAGACAGGTTTAAATTTCCAGAGACTTTATAGAATGCAAAAATAAGTTTGTTTGCTTTATTATTTATTACTTTTAGGTCATAAAACTATTAAGGATCATTATTTGGAGGCTTAGAATGTTGACATTGTTGGTAAAGAGAAATATGACATTTTAAAAGGGGGAGAATCCTTGTCTAGACATCATTCTTTTCATTTAAATCTGGTTCAAAATAATTTCCAAGTAGATTCCGTATTGATTCTGTAGCTATTAGTAGTATTACTTAAACATGCAGGTTATTTTAGTTCGATTTACATACCATTTTGAAGCAAAATGAAGGTAATTTTGAAATGGGCATTTTGAAAAATATCCAGAAGCCATGAACTACAGCTTGGAGTTATCTCTTCAAACTTTTGCATTACAATACGAAGAAAATTTTGGTCTTGACAAATTTAGTGTTTATAAAAAAATGATGTTTTTTAAAAAATAAAATTGAGTTTTCAGTCAAACTCTCAAAGTATCGAAGCAAAATCTGATCACTGGTCCTCTGTTTCGCTGCAAGTCCCTTTTACACCAAAACTTAACTCTTCTACAATATATGAAAAGAAAGAAATTTTTTGAAGAGAGCTGTATATGAAAATAATGATAAAATTTTGAGATTTTTAAGAAATAGAACTTAAAGTAAAATTCAAACATGTAATGCGATGCATCGTTGCAGGATAATGCTTTAAATTTAATTCTTCGATCTTCGGTTTCTTTTTAAATTTTTTTTATCATATCATAGCAGTGATAACTTTTATATGTTATTTTATGAACATGAATTATATTTAGCATGATCGCAGTGTGAGTAGAAATAAATACAATACCTAAGATAATACTAAATACTATTATACAAATATATTCAGAAATATTTTTTAATTCATCAAAATTTGTACAGAAACAAGACTGACATCATTAAAAATCTAACTTATTAAAGTGATATGAAAACGATTTTTATACAATAATTATAAATTATTAAAGAAAAACATTAAATTTCAATTAATTTTTAATTATTGATTAATTTTTAACTAAGCTATTTTTAATAAATGTCTTTTATTTAAGAAACAACTATTTTATATTCTGTAATTTAAATTTCAAAGACTTGTCTTGTAAAATATTATGAAAGACTTTTTCATAATGCATATCGTAATTTGCAGATTATATGCCAAACGATAAACACTAACGATTAGAAATAAATTGAAATAAAAACCCAAGAAATAAAAAACCAAGGAAAAACCCAAATAATTATGCTATTTTGTGTAATTTAAATTCCAAAGATTTCTCTTGTAAAATATTTTGAAAGACTTTTTCATCATGTATTTCGCAATTTACCGTTTATATGCCAAACGATAAATGTTAAACGCAATTTACCGTTTATATACCAAACGATGATTAAAAAGGAATACAAATAAAAGTTTAAACGAGTGAGAATTGTCTGCAATTATTGAGCTGGAAGTTTATTATTAGTACAGGGGAATCAATATAGCTATTCTAAAAAAATTGAAAATGATTCTTTTAATTTTTAAGTGTACAAAAATTAATTCTCTATAATAAAACTTTTCATATCATTTGAAAACATAATGATAACTAAATATGTGTAAAAAAAGTTAACATCTTGTCGAATATTTCTTTAATTAAGATAATAATTTACAGCGAGCACTTTTCTAGACATAAAAGTTCATAGTTGTACACAATCATGAAAGTACATACTTATTGAAAAGACACGCGTAGAATATGCTTTTTTCAACATCAGCCAATGTAATGTTAGTGTCTTCATTAAACAACAAAATGTTAAGATGTTCGCATTTTTGGTAAAAGAGATATCTAGATAAAACTACAGCCAAATTTTGATAAATGACTTCTTTTTCCCCCTTTTTGTCTTGTTTTCTTCCTCTTACGATCCTGGATGGTAGAAAAGAGATAAAAAATAAGATTGAAAAAAAAATACACACATGTATTCACTTTCAAATGGAACCAGAAGAACGTAAAAAAAAGTGGCGTTAGTTTTATTTTCTTTACACCAATTTATCATAGTTTAGAAAGTCTCTTCAGAAAACACTTGATTTCTTACCGTTGCCAACACACAAAATGAAATAGTAGTCCGAAAAGAAGTACACACAATGTAACTTATTCCACAGCTCATCCATTTGAAAGGCAATTTCGGACATGTTCTCTTCGGAAGACACGTATATCTGGCGAAACAATTTGTTTGGTAGCTTCGCTCGCTGTGAAATCTGAGAAAAATGAATTGTTCCGGGAGTCCCCCGTGACACTTGTTTGCGAAATTTCGAATTGGATGCCGAGGGTGGTAATCCGTGGGGGATACGGGATTCAAATATTGCAGCATTTCTGGGATTATAAGAAATGGAAGCGCGCAACTGGATTTGAGAAATTCGACTTTACAAATCGAATAAGTGCGAATGAGGAGGGTGGGAAAAAAAAGAAAAGATCACGAGTAAATACGGATTTTCGAAGATTCGGTTTAGTACTTGGGTGAAAATGAGGCTTTTCTTTGGGAATGCACTTAGGTGTGAAAGGTGAAAAAAAGAATCAACATTTAATCTGTGAAATTCAACTAACAATAAGATCTGAAGAGACGATGTTTCTCAAGTTTGCATCGATTACCAGATTTCTTATCATGGTACTTACATATTAGGCCGTCGATCATTATTGCCAAATTTGAAGACGTCGCCAATGAATTGCTAAATTGTTAATAATGACAAAAATATGGCGTCGCCATTATTTAAAAAATTGTTCAAATCTTAACTGTTGTCCGCCATTTTGTTGCTTCGTTGGCGTCGACGTTTTATCGCCAAATTTGACTCTGACACCAATGAGTTACTAAACTATTGGCGATGATTGACGTCGATGGTCTAATACGTAAATACCTTTATAATTACTTAAAATATGGCAAAATGCGTTGTAGAATGATTAATTTTATAAAAAAAGTATATCAGTATACGATGAGGAATTTAATTAAATTATAATGTCCAATTGAAACTCGTCACAGATAAGTAAAAAAAAAAACTTTCTAAATATTTTTTTGTTTTATGGTCCCGCTATAAATCGTCAAAAAATGCTAACTTTAGCAGCCAATTTTGATCTCTTATCTATAATGGAGTATTGGCTTCCTTGTAATCTGAACGTCATCAAATAAACCGATTGTATTGGCTTTCTTGGAATATCTGAAAATCATCAAGTAAAGCTGAGGGTTAAAAAATAAATGGGTATAATTTTTTTATTGAAAAGAAGATGATAAAAAATTGTAATGAATAATGTTTTCAAAGTATGAATTTTGAAAGATAATACAATAGTAAAATCTAGTTAAAAATAAACCTAATCATAGTCAAAACTTTAAAACTTTCTTACAACTTTTTAAAAGTTTTTTTTTTTTACTTTAACATGTTTGAATAGACTTCCGAATGTTGAAGTTCACTTATATAGAAAATACTGTTGCGCTGCCACCACACAAATATTTCAAATAATAAAGACTTAATTAATCTTTTGTTTATAAGTATTAATATAAGATTATTCTATAAATATTCAATTAATTAATCTTCTGTTGAATGTAATATTTTGGTTTAATGAGAAATTTAGAAAGTGAGATTTTCATGAGATAATAATAATAATAATAATAATAATAATAATAAATTCTTTCCTTGAAATCTTCTTAGTCATTTCTTATTAGTTTCATTAATAGTGAACATCTAGTAAGAGTTAATTTGAACTAAAAACTCTTTTATATAAGCCAATTTTAAAGTTTAAAATCCACTTAATATGAGCATTCTTTCAATAATTTATAAATAACCTGATTTTTTCCTTTAAAATTTGAATTTCTAATCATCTACAAAATAATTTTCTATTGTACTTTATTTCGGGATATAGATGTCAATATATTCTAAACAATTATACAAAAATTATTATTCAGTTAAAAATGTCGGACATTTTTTTTGATTTCTTGAGCATGTATATATAATTTTGTTTAGAGTTAAAAAAAGTCCATTTTTTCAATTATATTTATATTTAAAAATTACTCGATATAGAGCAGAAAATTCTGGTTGGAAGAGCGTTGGACTCGTTTTCCTTAGGTTGTGAGTTCGAACTTCGGCGGCTGAGGAGTTTTCGAATGTGTGGCGGCTGGCTCTCGTTAAATCTGTCGTGGTAACAAATTCCTTCATGTTGGAAATAATACCGCTAGGGGTACTGGGTCAGAGGTTATCGTTCTCTGTTCCAGATCTAAATGCTGATCTGTGGATGAATGAATGAAGTTCGCTCCATAGAAAGGGTTGTGACATGTATGTAGCTAAGTCGCACTCTTGGCCCTAGTTGGCGCTACTGAAAAATGAGAAACGCTCAATAGGTTTAAATCGCCGACAGGCCTGTCTGTGGGCTTGAAAAGTGCTATAAGTAACAACAACAAAATTACTCAGTTGATTTTTTGTGCTTGTATTTTGTTCGTTCTATAAACTCGAATTATTCAGATATATAAAGCAGTTACATGATATTACGTTTCAACAACTAGCTGCATTTTTTATCTATTGTCTTCAGATGAATAAACGAAATATACCTCTTCTTTATTAACAAAAAAGATGAATGTCCGTGTGTGAATAATGGCGATTTACAAACGTAGATCTAGATATATGCATATTTTGGTGGTTGAAAATGTCTCCTGAAAATTTGTTTTTAAAATTTTTTATTAGTATTTTCAATTATTCAAAGAGCTTTGAATTAATTTAAAGAGCATTCATTATTTCATCAAATATTTCATCGCATGGTTTTCTTCCATCGTTGAAATCTAAGGAAGAGGGATTTTATTTAATGTATTTGTTTTTACTAGTAATATTATGATTATTTTATATTGTTTTGTAATGATATACTAGGGGGGGGGGCTGGGATAGTTTGGCTGATGGAGCTTTGGTTGGATTTACATTATTTGGCGAGTTTGAACCAGCCAGTCGATAATTCTTCGTGTGCGTAATGGCTGACGCACGTTAAATCTGTCTTGATCACTAAGTCCTCCATGTCGAGAGAAATACCAGTGGGTATTACTTTCGATTGTTTTCTGTTCCAGATCTTAATTACGAACTGTGGATGAATGAAGGAAATGCATGGATGAAGTCTCCGTAAAAAGGTTTTGTGTCGTGTGTGAGCTAGAATTCAGACTTCTGCCGTCATGATCTGGGGGGTTCATACCCTCAGAAGCTATAACACCCCTCCTTCCGTTGTAAAGCGGAACACGAGAACAACAACATTTTTTAAATAATTTTATTTAATAACATTATGGATTGGTCCGAATTAGAAAGGCTCATGCACATATTAGACAGAGTGAATGAAAGATAAATAAAATTATTATTGACAACTAAATTTTTTTTATTTTGCTGTTTGATAATTTCACTGTATCATAGATTTAAAATTATACTGAAGCAACTTAACTATAAGGAACTAAATTAACAATCTACCCTTAAAACACCAAATCATTTGACCTACAAATACAATATTTGGCACATAAATAACAAAGAGACGCCTCAGAGACAAGTTTTTAAAATTTAAACCAATTAAAAATAAAGCTGAATTTTGACAATTTCCTGAAATACTTTTTTCACATATTGTTTTAAAATTAATATATATATATTTCAATTCCTACTATTAGCTCACACTCTCCCTAAATCTATCTATCTATCTATCTATCTATCTATCTATCTATCTATCTATC